>PVKC010000187.1:0-19094 GCA_004027635.1 Crocidura indochinensis | reverse complement strand
AGAAAGAAAGAGAAAGAAAGAAAGAAAGAAAGAAAGAAAGAAAGAAAGAAAGAAAGAAAGAAAGAAAGAAAGAAAGAAAGAAAGAAAGAAAGAAAGAAAGAAAGAGCAAGCTGTATACATCCAGACTATAAACTTCAAGGCTATTTCAATATAGGCACTCTAAATTTGTTTTTAAAAAGGTAGAACATTTTATTGGAAAGTAGAGGAGAAAGGAGAAGAAACTATGTGTGTGTGGAGGGGGAGAGATAATGTAGGAATAAGTTCAACCTTTCTAACTTTGAGCCATAAACCTAACTCTATATTAAAAATTCCCACTGCTGGGGCCGGAGAAATAGCATGGAGGTAAGGCGTTTGCCTTTCATGCAGAAGGTCAACGGTTCGAACCCGGCATCCCATATGGTCCCCCGAGCTTGCCAGGATCGAATTCTGAGCATGAAGCCAGGAGTAACCCTTGAGTGCTGCCGGGTGAGATCCAATAACCAAATAAATAAATAAATAAATAATCCTACTGCTTAAGAAATAGCTCAAAGGACTTAGCACCTGTTTTGCATGATTAGGGCCCATGTTTAATCCTTGATGCTCATGATCTCCTGAGCACTATGGGAAGTGATGGACGTGACCTTGGACACAGGATTGGAATAGCACCAACAAATGTAATCCCCAAAATGAAGAAAAAAAGAACTTTCGGAGAAATTATACTGCTTTTATGTAGGGAATTTTCATTAATTCTTTTGTGGGTATTTTTGTTTGTTTGTTTGTTTGTTTTTGCATTTGGCTTTTGGATCTCACCTGTAGGCATTCAGGGGCTACTCCTGGCTCTGCATCAAAAATCACTTCTGGTAGGATCGGGAGACTGTATAGGATACAGGGGAATGAACCCACGTTAGTCATGTGCAAGACAAATGCCCTACCACTGTTCTATTGTTCCGCCCAATTTTCAGTAATTCTAATGAATTAAAAAACATAGTATCATACATTTGATTGTTAGTATGTTGATTAATTTTGTAGTCATGGAAGTTCATCAAATATGTGGTGATAAATTGCATACCTATTATTTTGGTAGCTATAGCTTATATCTTGTGTATGCTGATTTTTGTTACTGTTTGGACCATATCCACAAGTGATCAGGGTTTTGGCCTTCTGGCTCTCTCCCAAAAATAACTCCTGGAGGGGTCATTAGATCGTATTAGATGAGGGATCAGAAGCATTCAATAAAATGTCCTATCCACTGTACTATTGCTTCAACCCCAGGTGTGTTAATTTTTTTTATTTTTAATGTTTATTTATGCACTATGGCAATTTTATGTGTAATGTAAAAGAGTTTGGGTTCATGAAATTAAAGTTTTGTAAGTAATCTAAAGTTTTCCAATATTCTTAGAGTTATGTGGATTTGCTTTTTCTCAATCTGATAGTATATTTTTCTTGTTTACCTTGGTTTTAGTTGGACCATATCAGTCATGCTCTTATATCTAATATCATGATCTTCACTTTTGACCTGAAAGTTTTGTAATCATACCTGCCACCAGAGTTATCCTTGGTGGCCCTTGAGGGAATACTCATTGCCAGGTATCAGATTCTGGACTATACTATCACTGGCATGAACTCTCTACACTTGAACTACCAGTCTGGCCCCAGTGGTAGTGATTTTTTAAAAATGATTATAAGGATAGAAATAATTGTTTAACATTAATTTTAAATCAGTGAGTCTGTCCATAAGCATTTGCTACTTAATCATATCAAATTTTATTTTTCAATTCCTGAAATATTAAAAAAGATAATGAAAGATTGCAATGATTCTGAATTTTATCTAGTGCTATTTGATTTATAAAGAGGTATGAGTAAAGGGATCAATAGACTTAAGCAGAAACTGAGGAAATCTGCTCAAGAATCAACAATTAATTTTTTTAAGTTAGTAATTGTCCATTATGGCCATTATTAAACATATTATCTTAAGCCAGATTTAAAAAAAGTATCTAAAACAATTTATAGATAAAATACATGGTAAAACATAAATATTATTTGGTATGAAAGAGTTGTTAGCTGATTATGCTATTAGTAAGTAAAAGATTAGAGTGTAAATTTCATTATAGCATTTAAAATTATTTACAGTAGGGGCCCGGGAGATAGCATGGAGGTAAGGAGTTTGCCTTTCATGCAAAAGGTCATCGGTTCGAATCCCGTTGCCCCATATGGTCCCCCGTACCTGCCAGGAGCAATTTCTGAGCATGGAGCCAGGAGTAACCCCTGAGCACTGCTGGGTGTGACCCAAAAAAAAATAACCCCCAAAAAATTATTTACAGTAGAGGCAAAATGACTTATTTTTAGTACAAAGGTAATTCTAGATATTGTGTTTATTTCTTTCTAGGTTTTTATCCAGCTATTGTACCTAATCTAGCAATTTTATTAAAAGCCCCATTATTACATTATCTGTACAAGTATCTAACTCGTATGAATATATTTCAGAATATATATGCTTTGTTGCATATAATTTATAACTTGTATAGTATAACATATTCTTTGTCAAAAATGGGAAGTATTAGTGCTTCATTGCAGTCAACTCATGTGCTCAATATTTTCTCTTTTTTATTTCTTTTTCTCATATTTTCATATTTTCTAAGTATATCTATTTGCTGGCCTCTACTGAAAAGATATTTCTTATAAAAGAAAGTCCATTAAGAATAATGAATATTATATTCATTAGTATAAGTAGAATTGTGATTTTTTTAATTTATGAATTATTCACTTATGAACATAACATAATTGGAAACTTCTATATGTTAAATATGTGTCTAATTAATTTATTACTCCTGATGTAAAAACAACACTAGAACCTATATATGTTTTATTGAGGTGCATAAAAGATTTTAGCTCAATAATCTGCTTTTATTGTTCTGATTTTATTGTTGAAGGAACATTGTTGTAATGTTAAATCTTATTTTTATATTACTTTTCAGAATTACTACGGAGCTGCTAAGATGATATTTTCCGACAACCCACTTGGATTGACCTGTGGAATGGTTTGTCCAACCTCTGATTTGTGTGTAGGTGGATGCAATTTATATGCCACTGAAGAGGGACCAATTAATATTGGAGGACTACAGCAGTTTGCTACTGAGGTATGTGTGAGTGCCCTCCCCACCACCACACACAAAGCACAAAGATTCTTTAAATAAATTTAACCCCTTGTGCTTTGTTATGATCTAAATGTTTAGCATAATAGCATAAAATTTTAACATAATAACTAATTGTAACTTATGTAATAAAAGTGCATTTGTTTAACAACTTAGATACAAAAATTAAACTTTATAAAACCGTATGTCAAATGTTGCCAAGTTGTGGAAATACACTGAGAGTTACATAAAATGCATGATCTCATGCATGTATAATTTATTAAGTTATGATCACTTTATTTTGGATTATGACTAGAGGACCCATTATTAAAATGCAATTTTACTTAACCAATTCCTTTCTCTGAACCTTGCTCCAATATTGAGATTAACATAATGCATGTATAATATTTATTGACATTCTTTTATATAATACAGTTTAGAGAGTTTTTGCATAGTCTAAAAATTGACATTACATGTTGCGGTATAATAGCATTAAATGGTGGCAGCTTAAAGATATATATATATATATACATATATATGTGCTATATTATATTGAAAGTACCTCCTCAATATTCCATAAATTTTTATCATGGTATTCTTTTTATGAATACTTCATAAGTGACTTTGATTCCCAGAAATAACTTACTTTTTGGAGGTTTCTTATTTAGAGTCAAATACCAGATCAATTCCCATGTATCATTTAAATGATCAGTTTACATGGAGGTTACAGTAAGTTTTTTTAATCCTTGGGGTACATTTGACTGGAAGCCTAAATTAAATACATGTCAACACTAGATTTTTAGTTAATGACTTTCCTATCTGCTTTTGTCAACTTAAACACAACATATTCTTTCCTTTTAGGACCCTTCCCATAATATCCCTCTAGCTTAAGTCCTACTTTGCTTTTAGTAATAAATCAAGGTTATTCCCTTCCTGCTTTCTGACAGGTTAATTCTATGGAAAGACTCCTGGGAATGAGAAAACAGAAACAATTTGAGGCTCTGAGTTGTTGCAATAAATTCTTGGATTTAATTTCTACTCTTACCAAATTCAAAATTGTTTTAGGCTTAGGTCAAGGTATGATCTATACAATACGAGAAAATCCTTAGTTAATGGAGAAGATTCACTTGAATTACTCTTTGTTTTTTGTTTGTTTGTTTGTTTTTTCTTTAGGGACCCATTTCTTCTTCATTAAACTAGCAAGCTTTCAAGGAAGTGGAATTGATAATCACACTATGTCTATTAACTAATTCTGATTTGCAACACAAAATTAGGGAAAATAATGTTCATATTTGGTGACATGTGAAAAGGTAAAAGACAGCAGAAACTGAAAGAGTGAGAGACAAAGATAAAGAGAAGTAAAAAGACATTTAGTTTTCTGAGAACTATTACCTTTTTGAAAATTACTTTATTCAAATACTTTAGTTTACAAGGTTGTTCATAATACAAGATTTTTTTTTCAGAATTACAAAGTTATCATGATTGATTTTGACATACAATGTACAATACCTTTCATAAATGCACATTTGATACCACCGATTTCTCCAGTTTTTTCTTCTTCTCTCCTGCCATCAACCCTGCCTCCTCTGTGTCATATTTTCCTAAGAGGAAAAAGATAGAGGAGAGAAAGAGAGAAAGATAAAGTGAGTTCTTTCTTTAACTGCATCCTTGCCAGTACGATGTGTTTCTGACATTTTGGTATTTATATCAAAATGTGAGCAGAGACATAATATCCACGACAGATGCCTTCTCTCCTCCTTCCTTGGCAATACTTAAAGTCTACCGTCTATTTAATCTGCCAGGTGATGGTGGCAATGGAAGGATATTAAGTTTCAATTCAAGAAAAATCTACTGTGACCTCGAAATAAAGGTAGCACCTACTAGATTAATGTTCTAATTACTTTTAGGGATATACCCTCGGGACACAAAAACACAATACAAAAATGATATCTGTAGACCTATGTTCTTCGCAGCACTATTTATAATAGCCATAATCTATAAACAATCCAAGTGCCTGAGAACAAATGAGTGCCAAAGGAAACTATGACACATCTATACAATAGAATACTATGTAGCAGTTTGGAAAAAAAGAAATCATGGGTGGTCGGGCAGTGGCACTGGAGGTAAGGTGCCTGCCTTGCCTCGCTAGCTTAGGACGGTCCACGGTTCGATCCCCAGGTTTCCCATATGGTCCCCCAAGCCAGGAGCGACTTCTGAGCAAGTAGCCAGGAGTAACCCCTGAGCGTCACCGGGTGTGGCCCCAAAACAAACAAACAAACAAAACCAAAAAACAAGACAATAAATAAATAAATAAATAAATAAATAAATAAATAAATAAAAAAAATAAGAAATCATGAAATTTGCTTATAAGTGAATGGATACGAAAAGTTTTATGCTAAGTGAAATTAGTCAGAGAAAGAGCAATAGGCATAGGATAATCACACTCATTAATGAGATATAAGAAAAAAAAAGTGGGGCTGGAGAGATAGCATGGAGGTAAAGCATTTGCCTTTCATGCAGAAGGACGGTGGTTCGAATTTGAGCATCCTTAAGGTCCCCTGAGCCTGCCAGGAGCGATTTCTGAATGTAGACTCAGGACCAACCTCTGAGTGCTGCCTGGTGTGACCCAAAAAAGCATATATATCTTGGCAATGATATTCAGAGACAATAGACAAGAGAACCAGGATGGTAGGAACATGGTGGTAGGAAACTTGTCACAAAGAGTGGAGCATTGCAGTTAGGGTAAAGAAGGGAACACTATGACAGTGAAAGGTAGAACTGATCACTTGAGTAAATGCGTGTTAGATGAAGATAAAGTGATATGCACAGAATACCTTGGTTAATAGTAGTGCAAACCACTGTGTCTAAAAAGAAAAACAAAGGAAGAGAAATAGATAACTAGAAAGATATAGAAGGAGAAAGAGAGGTAGACAGAGAGAGAAAGAGAGGGAGGGAGAGAGGAGCACAATGCTAGCCCCAGAGATAGGCAGGAGATGAGAGGAGGGAGACTGTGGTGGAAAATGTTCATGGGTGAAGGGTGGTATACATTGTAAGATTAACACTTAAATTATGCACAACTTTGTGATCATGGCGTTTAAATAAAATAAATTTCTGGAGATAAAAAAGATCAAAAGTAAATCATTGGTACAGAAATGGGATGAAGAGAATAATATGAGTTTTTTAATTAATACTAGAAAGTTTTACAACCACTAGAATTCATAATCAATGTATTTTCCTCATGACCCAAACCACTATTTCTTCCTGAAGAGAACTGAGAGAACTATTTTCAAAGGAGCTTCCCTTCACACTTTCCCTAAGAAAAAAAGTTAAGACACTATATATTACAGCAGCATTGAATGTATTTTTTTCTGAAAGAAAATATTTAGAATAGGGATACATCTATTCTTGTTATTCCGATTCTAGTTTGTAGAATTGTGGCCTCAAATAATTGGTCTAGCAAATCATGAATAAAAGTCTTCCAATGGAGCTATATACAAATCTCTCTACCTTTTCAATATTTATTTATTTATTACTTGGGTTTGGGGCCACACCTGGTGATGCTCAGGGGTTAGAGTTACTCCTGGCTATGCACTCAGATATCGCTCCTGGCTTGGAGGACCATGTGGACACGAGGGATCTAACTTGTAGTATCACAGCCCTTAGGATGGGCTTGGATAGTGGTGTTTAGTGATGGAGGAACCTTTCTCTGCCATCCCAGGCCACGTGGCTCTGTAACCCCCTTCAGCCAGCGTGTATCTGGATTCAGGAAAGTAGTGGGTATAGAACTCACTCACAGGCAGGCTTCCAGAGAGATAACATATTTATTTGCCCTGGCCAACATCTGTGGCCTATATTATAACCATTTATGCTGTATATCTATTCAGCCCTGCATAGTACCTTCTTCCTTAGCCATCTCTCTATCTTGCTTTCTTCTCCATGCTGCATCCAGGCAAATGCCCTTGCCCTTTCCGTCAAATGTCTTATCTTACCTTCCCAAGACCCCTCCCAGGAATGGGAGGGTCTTGCAGATAAAGTTGCAAGTAGCAAGACCCCTCCCAGGAATGGGCGAGTCTTTCAGGTAAGATCAAGTTACACAGGAAGAATGCAAGGTCAATGCCCTACCATTGCACTAAAATACTGGCCCCTTCACTTATTATTATTATTATTATTATTATTATTATTATTATTATTATTATTATTTGGTTTTTGGGTCACACCCGGCAGTGCTCAGGGGTAACTCCTGGCTCCATGCTCAGAAATTGCTCCTGGCAGGCACGGGGGACCATATGGGGCACCGGGATTCGAACCGATGACCTTTTGCATGAAAGGCAAACGCCTTACCTCCATGCTATCTCCCAGGCCCCTTCACTTATTATTTTTAAAGTTGTTTTCACAGGGTTAATTATTTTAGAAAGTCCACATTCCACAAATGAAAGTATGGTTTGCAAAATTATTTTTCTCCTGTCATAATTGTTCATAGATAAGCAAAGCCTGAAACATAAATTAATTGCTACTGCAAAACAAACATACTCTAAAGTACAAAATACTGTATCATGTTGAAACTACAGAAAAATTGATGTGGATATTTAAGTAAAAGTAGAAAACAAAGAAAGTAACTATGTTTACATTGTTTGATAATGTAATGATTGATTTTTGACCTTTAGGAATATAAATCTATTTTTCAAACAAATTAATTAAAGGTTAGAAAGCAGACTAAAATAGTTTGATATTTTTCAGAATTGTTTTTCCTATAATATATGTGATTTTTAAATATCAATGCTGTAGTGTTCTATTATTAGATAAATCCATGCCTTATACTTTTTCATTTGAATGTAGGCATAGAATTTGAAGGGACTGTAGGAAGAAATTACACAAAGGAATCACATAAACCACAGTAGAATTAGAAGACATGCTGGGTATTTGTTTCCCCAGATGTTATTCGGACATTGGCCTGTTCCATATCGTCTCTGACCTTGTTTCAGATTCTTTCTTGAAGCCTATTTCAACTTTTGTATAATGCTACTGCTTGAGTAAAATAAATTGGAAATAATAGTTCAATGTGAATTCACTTGTCATTCTCATGAGGGCTGAAATTTTCATTTATTTTCTTTTTTCTGTCTTTCTTTTTCTTCCTTCATTTCTTTATTTTTCTTTCTTACTTTCTTTTCCTTCCTTCCTTCCTCCTTCTTTCCTTCCTTCCTTTCTTCCTTCTTTCCTCCCTTCCTTCCTTCTTTCTTCCTTCCTTCTTCCTTCCATCCTTCCTTCCTTCCTTCCTTCTTTCATTTTTTTTATTTCTGGGCTACCTCAAAGATACTAAATTCAGCTCTAAATTCATGGATTACGCTTGGCAAGTTTGGGGGACCATATGAGATATCTATGCATCAAATCTGATCTGACATGTGCAAGGCAAATGCTGACCAACACTCTGGTCCAGAAAGTTCTGACATTTCTTAACATAAATATAATTCTTGAAGGTTTAATTTTGAAATGTGTTTCAGCATTTAAGGTGGAAATCTCACATATGTTTTATTTAATGGACCAACTGAACTCATTGCTTCACCAATTTAGCAAGTAATTATTGGAGAAAGAATTGCATGAAATTGCATGGTTCCACATTTTTTCCTAAATTTGGAAAATACCTAAATAGAAAAATAACTGCTTGTCAAAAAATTCTCTTATATTGATGTTAATTAGTTATCAAGGATATTTAGAAAACTAAAGTGAAAATTCTAATTTTTAAAGCATTATGATTTACAAAATTATTTATAGCTATTTTTTAGACATTCAATGTTTTGGCACCAATCATACCACCCGTGTCAAATTCCCTCCACCAATATTCCCAGAGTTCATCCCATATTCCTCCCCAACACCACCATGCAACCTGCCTTTATAACAGGCAGCTTTTTAAGTTTTATTTTCCAAGGTTTCTTTTTTATTTAGCATATTATTATAATTATATTTTCTTGTACATTAAAATAACAATGAGTTATTACCTCACACCTGTATTATTGGTCTACACAAAAAAGATCATAGGGGAAGCAAAACAACAATAACAACAAAAAGTAATGGATAACAAATGCTGGCATAAATAAAAGGAAAAAAATCTTTTTTAAATATAAACATTTATTTTATTTTAATGATAATAATTTTTTTTTTTTTTGGTTTTTGGGTCACACCCGGCAGTGCTCAGGGGTTACTCCTGGCTTCATGTTCAGAAATTGCTCCTGGCAGGCACAGGGAACCATATGGGGCACCGGGATTCAAACCAATGACCTTTTGCATGAAAAGCAAATGCCTTACCTCCATGCTATCTCCCGGGCCCCAATGATAATAATTTTTATTTTGACCAAAGTAGATTAGTTATCTTTCACAGTAATATTTTAGGTACATATTGACATTGAATTAGGGGAATTCCCACCACCTCTCTGGTTTAGATAGTTTTCTATCCTTCCTTAATACCATTAAGTACCTGAATCCCCTAAACCCCTATTTGTCCCCTAATAGAACCTATTAGACCCTTAGTAGTCCTTTATTATTTCATATTTATCTTTCTCCTTCTTCACTATAGTTCTTTTCTTCTCTTCACTATAATCTGTCCAGGAGTAGTCTAGACAAACCACATTTAAAACGTATTTTTCCCTCACGCAGTTATTCTAATATATATATATATATATATGTATATATATATATATAAAATGTATTTATTATTGTTCCTCTGAATTACTTCATTTAATATATAATCTTCCAGTTACATCCATGTTGGAGCACATCGCAAGATTGTATCATTTCTTACAGCTTAGTATTCCATTGTATATAATACCATAACTTCATTATTCACTCATCTGTTTTTGAACATCTAAGTTTTTTCCAATTTAGGTTGTGGTACCAAGTGCTGCAATGAATAGTGATGTGCCCACAATCATTTGAATGAGTGGTTTCCTTTTTTATTTATATTTTATTTTTATTTTGACCATATTGGCTTACATATCTTTCACAGTAGTATTTTAGGTACATATTAACATTGAATCAGGGTAATACCCATCACCAAATTTTAATGAGTGGTTTTCTGTCCTGAGAATAGAAAATCCAAAGTGGTTATGTTAGGTCACATAGCTAGTTATAAAATTAATTTGTGTTTATTTTTGTTATGAAATTACAATTCTTACTTTCATAACTTTGTTCAGTGAGACAGACATTTAACATTATTTTCTTGTAATGCTAAAAGTGTTACATAAAACAATTTCAACATTTTTACATTCATATTCAAGGAGATTATGAGAATTATATTCTATGGAGTGAAAATATTGCTCTTCTATTTTCAAGAATGTATTATTGTAATCTACACCATATATTAAATAAAAAAAAGTGAAGACAGGGAAAACATCAGGCTTTAAATTAAATGTGCCAATGGATATGTCATATGTTTAATGCTAAGTGGTTTGTAAGTAAGATAATCAGAGGACAGAGAGGCCTGAATAGTGAAGAAGGGCATTTCTAACAAGAATTTCATGTAGAAGATACAAATGAATACTATACTAAACTGGCTTGTGTGCATCTGAGGTGTAATAAACGCTCACTAGATAAGGGCTTAATTAATCAAACAAACATTGATTGTACATTGATTAGAACTAAGTCTTCTAACAGACTGTACCTCAATTCCAAGTCGAAGAAACATTTTAAATTCTCAGGAAATAGTAAGTCATGAACAGAAATATCTAAATGACATATGTAGTCTCATTACCATTCCTGTATTGATACTTTGTTTTCATCAGTCACTTGATTTTAGAGATTATCAATTGTTTTATAAAGGAAAGAACCAAAAACAGTGGGGTTGGGATGAAAAAGAGATATTTGCTCTATAATTCAATATATTCTTGAACTATACATCAGACTTTAAACTGTTAATAAACAACTTCTTATGGTTTGTAAATTAGGAGGCTGAGACATAGGAGAGTGATAAGATACCTGCGTTGCATCTGTCCAGTCTGGATTTGATCCCAAGCAACCCATATGGGACTAGGAATAAATCACTGAGTACAAAGCAAGGAGTAATGTTCTAGCATTTCTGATGGACACCTTTCCTGAATTTGTAAACTAAATAAAGCTGTTCTTGTTTTCCACATGAACAAGTGAAGGATCAAAGAAACTAAAACCATACTAGCATAATACAGATTTATTTTACCTTGGATAACATTATATTAAAAACATGATTCATTCTCAAAATGATTTTCTTGCCAATTATTGTTGTTTCTATTTTATGGATAAGTAGAAAGAAGCCTATGAATAAAAAATTATCACCAGCTCATATTTAGCATGGGAAAATCTTGATACAAAATCTTATCTTCTAATTCTTATGATTTCACTAATTCTTACATACCTGAATCAGTTATAATTAGTTTATACAAAATCAGTGTAAACAGAATTTTATACTCAGAGCTCACAGCACAAATTCAGCACAGACATATTGATCAATTCACAACATAAAATAGCAAGAATTATTGATAATATGCACAAACCATGTATTTTACTATATAAACCTATTTGATCTATATTTCATAGAAAAATTACATGATTACATATTCATAATTATATATGCATCATGCATGCATTGATTAATAATAAAAATAGATATTACCATGGTAAATATTGTGTTAGAGATTCAAACACATATAGTACCTGTCAATTGTTGGCTTGCTCCTTTCTTTCAAACTTTATGTTGTGATTCATAGAAAAGATGTCTTGATGAATTTCACAAAATATAAGACTTACTAAAACTCTTTAGTAAACTATTAGAGAAATACCATTTTTCACAAGTATTGTTAATAAAATTGAAGAGCTGGATTCACTACTGATTTACTTTCTTTGAAATGTTTAATTTTGTCTCAAATAATATATTTTATCTTGAGTTATAAAATATATAATTAGATTTATATATTTTATAACATATTTACATTTATTGAAACTATGTGGTTATGAAGTTATGTACCATTAGTGTTTCTTCAGAATTTGCCTTCAATAATACCAATTGTAAGCAGTCTTCTAAGTATTTACACTTTAGAAAGACATTTATAGGTTTTAGTCTTAACAATGCATAAAATTTTTAGAAACATCTTGTAAATAAATTATGCATTGGATAATATATCACAATAGAAGTTATAAAGTTTAGGGCCGGAGAGGTGGCCCTATAGGCAAGGTATCTGCGCTAGCCAAGGAAGGACCGCAGTTTGATCCCTCAGCTTCCCAAATGATCCTCCCAAGCCAGGGGCGATTTCTGAGTGCTTAGCCAAGAGTAACCCCTGAGCATCTAACGGGTGTGGCCCGAAAAAAAAAAAAAAAAGAAAAAGAAGGGGGCCGGGTGGTGGCACTGGAGACTGGAGGTAAGGTGTCTGCCTTGCCTGCACTAACCTAGGATGGACCGCGGTTCGATCCCCCGGTTCCCATATGGTCCTCCAAGTCACAAGCGACTTCTGAGCGCATAGCCAGGAGTAACCCCTCAGCGTCACCAGGTGTTGCCCAAAAACCAAAAAAAAAAAAAAAAAGAAAAGAAAAAGAAAAAGAAGTTATAAAGTTTGTTAGTATCAGTTGCCATTGGCCATCTTTAAACGTCATATATAGTCATTTTTACATGAAAATAATACATGATTTATGTACATACAGAAATGTTTATCTCAAGGAGCTCAAAAGAGGACAAGTGAGTAAGGGTCTAACGATGGTGGGATAATAAATTCTAAAACAATACAGAAACATGGTGATCTACAAAACAAAAATTGATTTTGAAAATAATGTATTAAACGATTTTCTCATATCTCATATACATATATATTACTAGTACATATAATGACTAGTACACTCAAATTGTTGTCTCCTTTTACTTATTTTCTTTAATTTTTTTAAATTTGCTTAGTTGTAGTCCATTGTCTTCAGAACTATTATTGCTATTTCTAAAATATAATATTGACACCAAAAATCACGAGAGACTGATAAGATATGAAAAGACCTCTAGGTTTTATATGTCCAGATCTCTGTTGTCTCCATACTCTTCTTCCTTGGCCATTTTAGTTCGATTCCCTGTTGAACACAAGTAAAAGTGGCTAACAAGGTTCTAGACAGTGACTGGGTGCTAAGGATTTAATGATGAGCAAGACAGGAATGAGAGAAACCCTCAGGGAACTCACTGCTTAGTTCAAAAAAAGACAATTAAGCAAGCAAATTACAGTGCAGTGCTGAGAAGGGAGAAAGAAACAGCACTATGGGAGACTAGTCACTAGGAAACTTAATACAAGGAAGGGGAAGTGAGTTAAGAAAGATAAATTGAAATTTAAATTGATATTGAAGAATAGTCATCAAGTGGAGCAAAGCAAGAAATGGCTCTGTACTCAGGGAGCAGAGTACAAGAGTAACTCCTAGAGATTAGTCAATGCTTACAGTGATGGTTTGAACCTGCAAATAATTTTATATTTATGCAGCTGCTTGTAACCAAATATAATCACCTGTTATTAAACATTACACATCTAGTAAGTTTAAATAATTTTATTCTCTTTTTTTAGAATTAAAATACTTTCTTTGAACATCATGGTTGACAAGGTTGTATATAATAGAGTTTTTTTCCATTACAATGTTGTTCATAATTGAGTTTCAGTCATACTATGTAACACCCTTCACTAGAGTACATTTCTTTCTTTGTTTTTATTTTGTGTTGTTGTTGTTGTTGTTTTTGGGGGTCACACTCAGCAGTGCTCAGGGATTACTCCTGGTTCTGCACTCAGAAATCGCTTCTGGCAGGCTCAGGGACCATATGGGATGCTGGGATTTGAACCACAGTCCTTCTGCATGAAAGGCAAACGCCCTACCTCCATGGTATCTCTCTAGCCCCTAGAGTACATTACTTACCACCAATGTCCCATTTCCTTCCTGCCTTCCCCCCTGTCCTTTCCCTGCCTGCATTTATGTCATACGTTTTTCTTCTCTCTTTCTCTTTATCTCTCTCCACTTTTATTACCTTTAAGACACTGGTTTGCAACACTCTTACTGTCGAGGTCCTGTGCATATCATCTATCTCCTTTCAGCATCAAGGTCTTTTCCGGATTGGCCATTTTTAACTATCATTCAAATAGTGGTCCTTTCTCTGACAAACTACATTCCCCTACATTAGTAGCAAATTTCCTAATATAAACTCATCCTCCTTGTCTCTTGTCTCTGAATATCATTATCATACTACCTTTTTTTCAATATCACACAAATGAGTGAGATCATTCTATGTCTATCCCTCTCACTCTGACTCATTTTGCTCAGCATAATACTCTCCAGATCCATCCATGTAAAAGCAAATTTCATGTATTCATTTTTCTCTTGATTGCTGTGTAGTATTCCATTGTGTACATATACCACAGCTTCTTTATCCAATCAGATACTTGGGTTAGTTTCAGATTCTGGTCAATGTGAATAGTGTACAATGGACATAGGAATGCAGAGTAATTTTCTGAACTGCATTTTCAGTATCTTAAGTTATTTTCCTAGGAATGGATTACTTGGTTATATGGTAGCTCAATTTCTAGTGTTTCTTATTCCTTGAAGTTTCAGATATAACACATAGAATCATGAAATAACACATACATTATCAAAGGGGAGGGGAAGAGATAGGTAAAAACATACATTATTATGTAATAATAATAACTTAAGAGTTGATTTTGTCTGTGGTATGAGCAGTTGTAATTAACTTTGAATTTTATTTAGTGAATATATTTTACTGGGGATAAAATTACCAAGGATCCAGGAGAGAGTATTATAAAAGAGGAAGCATTTTGTTAGGAGGTTTTCACTGATTCATTCAATCATCACAAGAAGATTTGCTTAAATAATTATAATTCTGTAAATTTTATTTTTAATTGTAGGGTTGTAACCATAGATGTGGTTGTAGTGGAAGGATAGATAGTGCTGTTCCCAGAGGTGTTTGTGAGGGTGGGGATGGAAGCATGTGATTCCTGGTATCAAAACCTGGAGTTTTCCTGTGCAAGACAAAAACTTTGCACATGATATACTAAACTTGATCTTAGCCAAAAAAAAATCAAGAAGTGAGGAGAGCTGTAGAAGGGCTGTATCATCATTGTCAACCCCCTTTTAACTTTGGAGGTAACACTTAGAAAGATAAAGTTATCTTCAAGGTAACATGTCATCTTTCATAAACATGTAACTTAAGTGTTATCTTTTCTCCCTCTTGCTTTATTTATTTCAATGTCTTTGCAAACTGCATGTAAAAATGAACTTTACCCAGGATGAATTTCTTTATAGTAATTTTATATGATAAAGCTTTTAACTGTTATCTTACCCAGAACAGTGTTTACTGTGGTATTTATGTCTTAACTGAAACTGAGACAGCATACTCTTATTTTACATTTCATGCCTGCAATATCTCACAATAATATTGATTTCATTTATAAGAGACTAAAATAAAATCTTTGAGTATTACCAACGCATGAATAATTTTGACAACTGAAAATATGCTCTAAATCAAAGTATGTTTTTTTAATTTTATTTCTGAAACCTGTTAAACACAATTCCCATTTTGGTGCCCATTGTTAAGTGGTTCTAAAAAATTTGTCAGGTGTGTAGCCCTACAATATTCCTCTCAAAGGATGAGTGTAATGAACAATATGTCCGTAGAATTCCTTTGACTTCTTTTACAAAGGGGCATTACAAAGAAAATTGCATAGAAACATCTCCTAGAAGGCATGTATTTTGAGGCCACTTACTTTTGGATGAACAAATAGCAATCTTTTCTCATTCAATCATTCAAAAAGTAACCAGACTGTCATATTGCTAAACAAATAACTCAAAGAAACTGAAAATTCAATGTGTAATTTTTATTAAGATTTCTTCTAGAGCTGTACTCATTAATAAGGATTTTTTAGAAATGGCATTTTATTCTAAGTAATGAAATGCTTTAAGAAATATGAAATTATTAAGTTGAATTTGACTTTCCTATTATAATACCGTCCATCTCATTTAGAAATTATAAAAAATTTAAGAATCATTTGTCATGATTCCTCTGTAGTTTAGTTTCCATATTCTTTTAATAAGAGAAAAAAATCAAGAAATAATAATATCCATCAAACATCTGTGATAATTTTTACTATGCCCATTACAGAATGTAAGGAAGATTGAAATAATAAATAGTAGCTCTCAAATTTGAATTGGTGCATATCCTTGTATTTATTGCATTTTGCCTAAATTCATTTAAAAGTACTATAAATGTTTAAAAAATTATTCTGTTTTGTTTCTAAAATGTGAGGAGGCTTTAAAAAATCCCTTGGATCCTCTCTGGTTTAATGTAACCACTTTTAAAATCAGGATAATCTCTCCCTGGCTTCAAGATAATGTGGAAATTATGGAGAAAATGCCACTAAAGCCAATTTGGTGTGATGAAAGAAATTCACTGTCTACCTAAGTGAAAGGTCAGAAATCACACGATGATTATGCAAGGAAATCTATTTAAAAATGATCCTTACTTAGAGTATTCACTTATAAATAACAACCCTTCCATATCACTGGGAGAAGAACTGTGTTTCCTTGGAGACTGTGTTAATTTGCTGAAGTCTAACCCTGGAGTTCAGGAATTTTTAAATTCATCAAAATCATGTTGGGTGCTCACTCTCTGGTCGTATTCTGTTGTGTTATGGAATTACTGATAGGAGGAAAGAGCATCTATGATTAACTGTAGGGAAGGTCATATTGTAAACCATATTATTAAACTAAAAAAATTGTAAAGCTTCTACAAAGTGCCTAGCAGATATTCAGTACTCAGTTATTGGTAGTGAAGCATAATTTGAACAGTAGTAAACAATAATAAGCTCTCAGCTAGTTCCTTTAGGGCTAGCTCCAGGCCTTTTTCATTGTTATCTACAATAGTATATTTACTATTTTGTAGGAGTCTATAAATGCTTGTTAGGTAATATTACTGTTAAAAAGTTATGAACTCTTAAATGGAGTAACTTTAATAAAGTAAGCTGTAAAAATGTAATACAGGAATAGAATATACTAGATCATACACCTCTTAATGAATTACCTTTGTTTCTCAGATAACAAGATGTATGTCTGGAAACAAGAAGGTGAAATGCAGTGCTTTCTCAAAGTTAACAAATAGTTGCTGGCTTATAAATATCATTTATTAGAGAATAGTTTGACAGTTACTACTGTTTATATATGAAAGATAAGTTCATATAATACAATCTCCTCCTTCAGTTGAGTATTCACTATTAAGATATTTTTGTGTTTGATAAATTTTATTTTAATAATCACTATATACATGAACAGTTATGGAGATAAATATCCTTGGAATATAAATTTTAATAAATGAATTTGCCCGATTTTCCATTTTAAAATAGAAATAATAATCATCTGTACACAATAGATCTCTTGAAGGCCAATAATAAAGTAAAGACAGTACAAGACAGTACATAGAATATAATTAGTGAATAGGTTTTTTTACTGTAGGAAAATAGGTAATGGACATAACTTCCATTTATCTTTAGATATTTTAAATGGACATAACTTTCATCGTATCTTTAGATATTTTAATTCTTCCCATAACATTAATTAAACTATTCATTTAGATTATTAGATTTAAAATAATTGTGTCTTAGAAAAGCGATCAGTGGACTGATAGCTGAATTTTATTTTAAAGAAATGAATCTTGGGAACATGAAGAAAGACCTTGGGTTTAGACGATTAGTATGCCTGGAGCCTGTAGTTGGTCTTATGACAGTTTGCTTCATGGGTAGAGACACCTGTTTTTTCTTTTTTTTTTTTTTAGGTCAAGGGTATTTCCTATCTAATTTTCCCAATGTTTGCTGTGCCTATGCAAAAACAAACAAAATCCCATAAAAAATTACACACACCAAAAAAACCGCAACAACTTGGCACCCTCCTTTTTTTTTTCTTAAATTTTATTTGTATCTTCTATATAGGGCTGCCACCTTTCTCATAAATCCTTGGAACATGAATTCATTTGTTTTACCTCCTATTTCTGTATTTTTTCTATAAAATTGAGGGAAAATAAAATAGGATAAGTATCAGGGGCTAAGAGTTCTCAGGTGCAATGGTGGAGATAAAAGGGACAGAACTAAATATTCAAGCAAAAGTCAACAACGATAGAAATTAGTCTAAACTATAGCAATCTATGCTTAAAATGGGCCTGATACACTGATAGGCCTCGGCCTAAGAGTCAAGGTATAGAATGTACACTGGAAACTTTGGTAGAGGGAGGTCAACACTGTTGGTGCAAATGGCCTTAATCACTGTTTCTGTATGCATAAAATCCAACTATTAAGAATTTGTAATTCACAAAGGTTTCAATAAAAATCATTTAAAAAGAAAAAAGAAAGGAATATTTTTCTATACACATACGAAGTTGAGTCACTTAAGAACAAGGTGTCGTTTTATGTTTGAAAAACTAATATATTCCAAGAAAACATATTAGAAAATGTTCTATTCATATTATAAATAATAATTTAATATGGCTACTTGTTATTAAAAATTGCATATACAAATACATTTATGATAATATATTATATGTAATATCTAATATATGATTATATATTATATGTATCTTATATCTTACATATTATATTCATATATTATATATTATATTTTATATATATTATATTCATATGCTATTATATGCCATATTAAAGTGATTTGTGCTTGCTCCTGGATCTCTACTCATGGCTGCTACTGGTAAAAGATAGGGAATACATATGAGGTGTCAGAAATAGAACTGTGTCAATTGTTTGCAAGGCAAATGTCTTATCTACTGTACACTCTTCAACCTCAAGTTTTATTTTATATATCATTCTTATTGATTATCACTGTTCAACTTTGCATTATAACATGAACTTTTCAGCATGTCTAATTCTTAATTAACTGCTTTACACTCACCTCTAATGCCAGATATCATTGATATGACTTTCTTTAAAACTTTAATTTTTT
>PVKC010000186.1:0-82183 GCA_004027635.1 Crocidura indochinensis | reverse complement strand
GGTGGACTGAGGACTTTTTGGTGATGGGAGTTCCCCTGATTTTATGTTAATTTGTACCTAAAATATGATTGCCAACGTTATGTAACCCAACATACTTAAAAATAAAAATTTTATTTAAAAAAACAAAACAAAACAAAAAAAAATAAAAAAAATAAAAAAAAAGAAATGAAAATTTTAATATTTCCAATTTTTCACAAAAGTTTTGGCAGTGAACAGAATGTAAAGGGGTGTTCTAAACGTAGTGAGAAACAGGATTTAATGACTTCTATAGTTTATGCCAAACTCAATAAATATTTGCTTAACATTTAGAATCTATACAGAGGTTTACCCTTTTATAAAAGTGGAGGAAACAAAGATATTAAATTTACATGTGATCTTAAACAGATCTGAGGTTGCTCCAGTTATTTGAAAACTTACAAACAAGTGATTGCTAAGATCTATGACAATACAGAGGTTATAATGAAAACAGAAACAGTGTAGAAATAGTTCACTGGATTGATTAATAAACTGGGCCCCTTGAACTATGCAAGATTTTTATAGGATTTAACTGATCACTAAAAAAGATTGTAAACTATTTTAGGAAGATGGGAAAATTATAGAAAAGATCCTAAAGTGACAGAGAAATTAAAATTTTTTCTTTTACTCTCAACTAAGCATGATAATATTGTGGAATATGATTTGCTTCTAGAAGCAGAAGATTATATTGCATACTGTGGAATGTGGAATGCTCAATATTGAAATTGTGCTTTAGAAATTGACAAAAGTGAATAAGATAGAAAAAATTGGTGAATTTGGAAAGAAAATGGCCCTGATAAAGGTATTCTGTGTTTACTTAACGGCATCCTTATTCTATGTACCCTACAAAGTGCCCAAGATCCCTAAACCTCAACTCATTACCTGCCTGTGTATTACATTCCCTCTCAATTTATTTCCTTCCCTTCCTGTCCTCATTTATATCTTCTAGGTCAAGAATAAACTATGTAGATCCCTTTTAAGCCTTCATTTCTTTTCTCATCCAGCTAATCTATATACCACAAACTAGTGAGATCATTTGGCATTAATCCTTCTTCTGATTGTGTCACTTACTGTGGTATCTTCCAGTTCCACTTAAGTTGCAGCAAAATTGCATGACTTCATACATCCTTGTAGCTCTGTTGTACTACACCATGTACATGTATCTCACCTCCAGTATGTATCCACTCATCTGCTATGCACATCTTGGTTGATTCTATATCCTAGCTATTATGCTAAGTTCTGTAAGGCATAATGGCATACGTATCTTTTTTAAAATGAATGTTTTTTGTCCTACGGGTAAATACAAAAAGTGAAATTGCTGGGTCCTGTGGCAGCTTTGTATTTTTATGAGAAATCTTTGTAGTGTTTTCCATAAGGATTTTATCAGACAACATCCCTACCAGCAGTGAAAGAGTTTCTTTTACATCACAAAGAACAACTCAAGACAGACACTTCAAAGAAATACACAAGATGACTACTAACAAGAGAGTCATGGTCACTAGATTATTTCAAATGTTTATGCTATGTGGTCAAATTTTAAAGTGAGGGGATAACACATACACATCGAGATCTACATAAAAGCATCTGATATAGAAGTTATAACACACTAGAAACAAATACACAAGGAAAAACTATTCTGGAAATCAGTTCACTGATGTTCATTCAGAAAACTAATTCTTTGGCTAACCATGAGTCATACCACCTACTGTATATAGTTTTATAGCACATATTGATCACTTACTTGTCTTAAATGTTTCCTAACATGTATTTCTTTGCTCATTGAAAGATAGGAGAGAAATTGAGCACTTGAAAGCAGCTCAAATTCCATCCTCAAGGTCTGACTTACTGCTTCATAAAATAGTAATTGTTAATAATCAGATAACTTTAGGAATATTGCACTTATTAGAGCGATTTGTTGTTGTTATTTTTGGGTCACAGCTAGCAGCGCTTAGGGGTTACTTCTGGCTCTACACTCAGAAATCGCTCCTGGCAGGCTCAGGGGACTATATGGGATGACAAGATTCGAGCCGGGCATGTAAGGCAAATGTCCTACCTCCATGCTATTTCTCCAGCCCCTAGAGCCATTTTTTATTTATTTTGTTCCTATTATAACTAACAAAAAGTGACATAAATCATTATTGAGATGGATCTTATTTATGCAAAACTGATGAGGAAACTAAAGTTATCAGTGGGAAACTACATAATTTTTGTATTACTATGGACTTCAATGACAAAATTTCTTTTTGATTTAATATTTATTCAGTTTCTTAATATAATGGGTGGCCAGGCATTTATATAATATGCTTTTACCCTGTATCAGTTGAACATTAAGAAATACTGATGATGTTCATCATTTCCTAATTTTTTTGTTTGGTTAACACCCAGCAGCCCTCAGGGGTTACTCCTGTCTCTATGCTCAGAAACCGTTCCTGGCAGGCTCTGGGGACCATATGGGACACCAGGATTCAAACCATCATCTTTCTGCATGCAAGGCAAATGCCTTACCTCGACGCTATCTCTCAGGCCCCCATCCTGATTTTTTTCATTCATTTTTATCCCATCAAAACTAAGCAATTTCTAAGCAATGCAGAAACCTTATGTAACAATCTCTGTAATTATCCAGTGAGATTTCAAATGGCTATAAGACCTAGACTCACTCCCATTTGATATTCTTTAATAGTAACTCTTAACTAATTATGAACATTAAAGATCATATGCATATTGTAGCTATTTAATTCATATGTTTATGTTTTGCTTCATAGCAACACTTTGTAGGCCATTTTGCATTCAATTTAAAAACTTACTTGTTATGTATTTACAAAAGATGCTTTATTTTATTTGTGGGAATTTGGGTCACACACAGCAGTGCTTGGGAATTACTCCTGGCTCTGTGCTCAGAAGTCCCTCCTGGCAGGTTTAGGGAACTATATGGAATGCTGGGATTTGAACCAGGGTCTGTCCTGTGTGGGCCACATACAAGGCAGATGCCTTAACCATTGTGCTATCGCTCGGCCCCAACAGATTTCATGTATAAATAAGACTTCTTTGGACTATTTTAAAATTAGGGTGACTTGAAACATTATATTTATATTTTGAGACATATCACAGGCATAGACATTTCTATTTTGGGGGGTTGGCCATACCCAGCAGTGATGAGGATTACTCCTGAATATGCACTAAGGAATTATTTCTGGTTGGCTCAGGCGATTATATGGAATACTGGGGATTAAATCATGGTCCACAATATGCAAGGCAAATGCATATATCCCTAATAATTCTATTTTAAAGCTCTGATTAAACATACTAAAATCTTTATTTAATTTGAAAGCTGGTGGGCCATAATTCTCCCCAGCATTATAATCATCAAGAATATACTATATATATATATCCTGTAATTGATAAATTATCACTTCCTTTTCTTTTTAAATAAAGATTAGTATGAAAACCTCTTTAAATGTCAAGGACATGACATCAGAGAACAGGTAAGGTCATTATTTGGTGCTTAAAATTGTTGAGTATACATTTCCATCTTCTTATATCCATTTAATTTCTATTTTATCTAGACATCATTCTCTATCTAGTAACTTAAAGAAATTATGAAAGTCATCTTTGAATCTTCTAGGATTATCTGTTTCTCTTCCAGTAATTTTTTAATTAAGCTATATTCTATATTTTTTTAAATTTAATTATATCCGTTGTTTTATAAAAAACGTAAGTTGTCTGTATTTAATATATGTATTTTATGAGTGTATTTTAATACCGATCTTATTCCGTTTCATTGTGTGTTTGTGTGTGTGTAGGTTAAGTTTTGAACCAAAGGGCTTATGCATAACTGGAATATCTCTACCACTGAACAATAGCCCTAGTCTATTACTAATCTTATTTCAGAGTAAGAAAAAGTCAATGCAAAGGCTAAAAAATTTATATAAGGACAATTGCAAAACTCTTTTTCTTTCATGCATGTTTTTATATGTTAGTTTTCTCAAAGAAAAACTACTTCACTAGATGCTGTTGTGGAGATTTTCTGATATTTGGGCCACACCTGCCAGCACTCAAGGGTTACTCCTGGGTCTAAGCTCAGAAATCACTCTTTGCTGGCTCTGGAGACCATATGGGATGTCAGGGATTGAACCTGGGTTTATCCTGGGTTGGTTACGTGAAAGACAATTGCTCTATCATCTGTGCTATAGTTCTGGTCCCCAAACATGCTATTAATAGATGGTTTAAGATATAGTTCCTCTGAATGTCATATTAATTTGTGAGATTGTTTATAACTTGACTTTGTGAACATTAACTCTTTTTATGAAAAGATTAAAATAATAAATTAAGATTCAGTAATTTCATGGATTTTTTTCAAAATAGACAAGCTTGAGGATTTTATTTCTTTAATGAGTTAAAGAAACATAGAGTAATGTCAATTGTGAACTCACATATTTGAAACAAATTAATGTTTCTTTCTGAAATATTTACCATTTACTCAGGAGAATAGATGCATTCAACAAAATCCAGTTTCTAAGGACATACTTTTTTAGGAGTAGTTTTGAAACAGAGACATACTTGAGCAATACCTACTGTAAATTAACATCATTGAAACAGATAGATATTACTTTCTGGGATAATTTACCCATTTCTCAGGGAAATGAAACACTTCAACAAAACCACTTCCTAATGAGGTAAAAATACCTGCAATATGAGAGCAATATTGGAACAGAGACCACCAAATAATTTAGCTATATTTTCATTTGCATTTGTTTGGGAGCTAAACTTAGCAGTGCTCAGGACTTTCTCCTGGTCATGCAATAAGAAGTTACTCCTTGGGGTTGGAGTGATAGCATGGAGGTAAGGCGTTTGTCTTTCTTGCAGAAGAAGGACAGTGGTTTGAATTCTGGCATCCTATATGGTCCCCATTGCCTGCCAGAAGCGATTTCTGAGCATGGAGCCAGGAGTAACCCCTGAGCGCTGCTGGGTGTGACCCAAAATCAAAAAACAAAAAAGTTACTCCTTGACTCCAGAGTCAATAAAGTGTGCTGGGATCTAAGTGAGATTGGCAGCATTGCAAGGCAAGTGCCCTACTTGCTCTACCATTGCTTTTGCTTAGTAATAATTATATCATAAACCTCATTTGATATACCTATTTATTTTGTGGAATTTTGTTTATAATTTTATTTTATTTATATTATCTTTTGGGCCATACCAGGAGATGCTCAGAGCTCTCATCTCTCTACTCAGCGATTACTACTGATAGAGCTCAAGAAAACATACTGAGAAGGACTAAACTCTGATTGGTCACATGCAAGGCAAGTGGGGCACACCCTGTGATCCTCAGAGGTTACTCCTGGCTATGAGCTCAGAAATTGCTAGTGGCTTGGGGGATCATATGGGATGCCAAGGGATCGAACCGCAGTCCGTCCTAGGCTAGCGCACACAAGGCAGACACCTTAAGGCATGTGCCACCACTCCAGCCCTATTTTGAATTTTTGTTTTGTTTTGTTTTGGTCACACCCGGCAGCACTCAGGTTACTCCTGGCTCTACGCTCAGAAATTGCTCCTGGCAGGCTCAGGGGACCATATGGGACGATGAGATTTGAACCATAGTCCTTCTTCATGCAAGGCAAAAGTGCTACCTCTATGCTATCTCTCCGGTCCCTATTTTGAATTTTTTATGTTAACTTGTGACATTTTTGCTAGACAATACTTATAGATATTAACTCTACAAATTACCTAATGAGTGATACCCTACTATATATATGAATATTTAAATAAATATGTATTTATTTTAATAATTAAATTATAAAATTAAATGAGAAGGCAACAAAGAAGACCATAGAGCAACTATCAATTTTAAAGTTATTTTTATTTTCACTATTTATTATTATTATTTGGGAGGTCACACCTAGCAGCGCTCTACACTCAGAAATTGGTCCTGGCAGGCTCGGGGAACCATAATGGGATGCCGGTATTCTAACCACTATCCTTCTGCATGCAAGGCAAATGCCCAACCTCTTTGTTATCTCTCTGTCCCCTCAACATTTATTATTATATGAATAGAAATAATAATTTTTAAGGTTGCACTAAGCTTCAATCCCTGACTAGCATCTAGGGAACCCAAAACATTCCCAGGAGTCATCCTTGACTATAAAGCCAGGAGTAGCCCCTAGAAACCTAATGGGTATAACCCCAATATCAGAGCTTCTCCAATGAATAAGAATTCAGTATTTTTAAAATAAATTTTCTATAACCTTAAGAAAAGACAGGGACAAAAACTTTACCTCACATACTACTGGGTTATATCTTGACTGGACAAGTTTTAGATGGTAGCTAAAGTTTTAGATGACAAAATAAAAAGGTAGGTAGCTAAGACCACATATTCCAGATAATAGTTGCTTTCTTACAAATCTTTAACTGAGCATTGTCCGGAGATGCAAACTTGGACAAGCTCTTGGTGGTTCAGTTCTCATTTGTTTTAGGGATGTCATAATGATTAACTGCTTTATTCTCCTATGAAACTTAGAATGGAGAGTAGGATATGGCAAGTGTCATAGAAATTTGTTCTTAGTTTGTCAATATGGCATTTTTATAAGCTGGGGTTCCTTTTGAAAAAGAAAAAGAACCACTGAAAAGCAGCTCATCAGTAGCTTAAGTGAACTGATTAAATAACCACTCCCCTCATGCATCTGGTAGCAGATGAGAGAAAGAAAGCCGAGTTCTGTATTTACTATCACAAGACATCCAGAAAAATGAGCTCATGAAGTCGGGATCTAAAATGAAAACTATACAGATCCTTTATGAAATATGTAAATATAATACAAGAGAAAAGAATTCCAATGCTGTCTTCTTGCAAACTGCTTTCTATCCCTAGAGCAACTATAAAACTTTAAAAATCTTTAGTCAGAAAAGAAAAATCCAGACTATTCTCAGAAAAAAGATCAACTACTGGCCAATAAAATATGGTAGAAAAGCAACTAAGGAAATATAATATTTGTTTCTTAATGATATTTCACATTTGATCTATTTGTGATATTCAGTTGGGAAATATGATGAGATGTTAAGTAACAGAAGGTGAAACAGGTCTGATAATTATTAAAATAGTAATTTTTAAAAGCATTTAAATTCATTTTTAAACAGCGGCTTTTTAAAGTGATAATTATGTTCGATTTTAGATTCTGATGACAGCATTTTCCCTGAGCCTGATGTGCAAGCTCTTCTCCCAAGTGTCTGCTTAGTCATCTGCTTAGTCATGTGGACTGTTACATTTCTGATTCATTGAGAGAATGTGAAGATCCTATTTTCTGAATCTGCAAGCTTTATAGCATCCCACAGCAACAGCCCATAATTTTTGTGTCTGTGTAAATTATTTTCCAATTGCACATTTTTTAGCAACTCTTTAAAAAAAATCCCTCCCACAAGCCATCAGAAAATATTGGCAAGAGAAACTGTCATAAGTGGATGCAATGCCTTATTAATGGTTTGGTGCTTACCCTTAAACTACTTTCCCCATTTAGAGCTCAGGGCAAATAAAAGCTAAGCGATGCTGAGTCCCAATGAGTCTGCATGAAAAGATTTCATTGGCAGAATTCAAAAGAACTGTAATCAAAATAAGGAAAGCATAAGCATTTTAGTTTTAATGTTCAAGACTTTATATGCAGTTTGGAAGTTCTAACTAGAGTAACACATTAAAAATATCACAGATATATAGCCATCATATTTAGACTCCCGTTTAAGATCTCTGCTCTTGGAGTCAACTTTTCACATTTAAAATATTTTAATAGGGCTGGAGAGATAGGACAGCACACAGAACATTTGTCTTGCATGTAGGTGACCCAGTTTCAATCCCCAGCACCCAGAGCCTACAAGAAGTAATTCCCGAATGCAGAGCAAGGAGTAACCCCTAAGTATATCTGGTTGCGGCCCCAAAACTAAATGTATATATATATATATATATATATATATATTAAGACTTAACAGTTATTAATATGTATGTACTTAATATGTATTAAGATTTAATATATATTAAGATTTCCTTTACCATATCCTTGGTATTCATCTAAGAAAAGCTGAAACTTATATAAAGATGCTAAAATATGTATCTAGTATCTAAAAATTATGGTGAAGCCTAAGTAATAATATGTATGCATATAAATAGATTTACATTGTGGCTAGAAGTAGGGAAGAGTAGCTTACAGGGCTTATCATGACAAATGATTCATTTCTGTCATCTTCCTTTTGTTTTATTTTTAACCAACATTAAAGAAAATTAATATCCCGTTGAGCTCTATCTTAATTCAGATTGCACTAACCTTTATGTCTCATTAGAACCTACCCCAACTATTTGACTGGGGTCCAATGTAAGCATTTTCTTGACTTCCAATTCTACAGCCATTAGTTATTGGATAGCTATGATTTTTTAAGCATAAGCAGTTTGCTTATTTTGCTTTACATCCCCAAGGTACAAATAAATAGATACAGTACCATATTAATGCCTGCTTTACAAAACTGTTTTAGTTTTGATATACATTTTTAATATAATAAACTGACTATATTATGAAGAAAAATTCCAGAAAGAATAAACTCATAAAAATTCATTGTTAATGCCTGCACCTCAATTAAGGAAAGTCTGTCTTTGATGCTCATATAATGTTCCATAATATTATCCACATCCACTGCAACTAATATCTACATTTAGGTGTCACCATTATCAATTTGGATTGTGTATCAAAGATGAGTTTTCCTGACCGTTTCATTCTTTTCAGCAGCAGTGAAAAGAAAATGGCTTGATTTCAAAGATCTAGTACTATTCCATTCTGAAAACCAGCCACGTTTTTTTTTTTTTTTTGTCTGCAGATTATATGCACTGAGGAAAAGGTGATACATTAGAAAGGTCTCAGAGCAACCATTTTAATAGGAATGTCATCAAAAAGGAGATTAGGTTATTAGAAATGATAATAACATCTTCAATAGGCAGTCCATGAAGAAACTTGAGATTTCTATCTTCACAGGTTTCCTTTGCTTTACATTATTCTTCCTACATTGGCATCATACAGAAAGTTGGCAACGACAGCCCAGTGCTGGAGTACTTACTACTCTGTCTGCAGATTCATCAGTGTGGAACTGTGTGGTAAATCAGATGATGAGAAGAGTCCTTACCACACATTTGTTCAATTTGTTATTACTGAAGAATGCTACAGTGAGTGATCTGAGGAAGTCCGAGTGGCCAAAGGACACATTTTAAATTTGTTTTGTTCCAAGGCATTGCAGAGTAAAGGCATGGTACAAAATTAATTTGGTCCGCAAGAACGTGCAGAGTGCACAAAGCATCTGCTAGCTGCCTCTGGAATAAAAACACTGCATTTGTCTAGACTTTATTTATGATCCTTTCTTGGCATAACTAGTTGTTACCGCTGAAAGCCAAATTATAGCAGCTTCGTGTAACAGATTATCCCAAAAGAAGACAAATTTTGAGAGTGGATGGCTTTTTTAAAGCTAAGAAATGTAAACAATAGTATTTTTAGACTATCTCCTCTGACCAGGAGTCCCTAAGTCCCACCACTTTCCCCCCTTCTCCTTTTCGTAGGACAAAGAAGCCAAAAAAGAGAAGTGGAAGGACCACAATATTTTTTCCTCTATATTTTCCATGATCATATTTCATTAATCACTTTGTGATTGTATTTTAGGGCTTTTAGGTATGTCTTCAAATCCAGTTCATTTTTGAGCAGGATTTTGGGGTTGGAAGTGTGTATTTGCGTGTAGAGTTTTGAGAGGAAGGGGGTTGAGTGTCTCGGGAAGACTGTCAGTGAATGCTTTCTCTGAAAGTACTCCTTGGCTTGATGAGTGTATTTAAGCTTCACATCAATGTTTTTTGAAATTAATTTTGCAATCCAATTTGCACAAAATGCAAGTAGTGCTCTACTGTCTCCAAAAATATGTACGAGTGGGTGTGTGTATACAAGAATGACAAAGACATGCATAGGGAGGGAAGGAGGAAAGAAAAAAGCTCCAATTATGTGTGTTTCATCTTTCAAGCTGATTTAGGACCTCTTTTTTATTATTAGAGAGCAGAGTTATTAGCTGGTATGTGACTCGGCAATTCAATATATGTGTGACTTAGTGTTTGACCATTTGTCTTGCATGTATGAGACCCTGGGTTCAATTCCTAGCACAATGCACAGTCACATGCATACATACATGATAGGGAAAATGATTATGAAGGATTTTAGAGTGTTGTTTAGTATTTGAAGATATGAAGTTTGAAACTAAGAAGATGGCAGAAAGTATAAAAGGTACATCTTACAAAGTTCAGAGTACAATCGCAGTTGGTGAAGTAATTTTTACAATGAAGTTGGACTCAGAAGTGATGCTAATGATAAGGTAGTTATGATTATGATTACATGACTCTCCTCTCAAGAAAAGTAAACGTGCTAAAATGACATATTCCAAAGAGAGAAGCAAATCGTATTCAATATCACTTATATTTATCATTATGCAATTTTATAAATTTCACAGATGTAAATACATTTTAAAAATTAAAAACATGTTACAATAAGAGAAAAGTAACACTATGCATTTATTATCAACTTTCAGCCTCAAAATTGATATTTTGGCAACTTAGTAACTATACACATTTTAGTATTGACTGGTCCAGAAAGCCCAGTATATAACAATAAAAAATGTATAAACTAATATTTAGTTGCAACACACAAAATGTAGATTAAGTTCATTTCAACATTTCAGTTACATTTTCTTCATCTATAGTGGCTGAATGACAAATTAAAAATAAATCCATGAGTAGATAAACTTTGGTTTCTTTGATTATAAAATACCCCTGCATTTTCTTCAGTAGGAATCTCATTATATTTTTAAAATATATGATAATCAGAGTCATATGCAGAAATTTTAATTTGTAACACAATCCCACATTGAACAAAGAATATCAAATAATGTCAGACTTGCCTCTGAAAACTGGAGTTGGTGTGGGAAGTTTCATGTGTCTTGAGCTTTGACTGAACATCTTGGAAACATTTAATTGACCCAACACTGTCCAGTTAAACATCCTCACAGTTAAAAAGAAAATCAAAGTAAGAGAAACTCAAATCATGACCTGCAGAATGGCTCTGGGATATCCATCATAAAGTACTTAGCATGCAGCGATTCAGAAAACAGGTTTATCCAGCCTGCATTCTGTATACTTTGTTCCACTTCTAATTCTTTTCTAATTTGAATCATTTTTCTTTATGTGCCCTACACTCCAGACACTGAAACTTCTCCTGCCATGGCCCAATGAGCCAATACCTTACAATTTCCTTTTATATTCAAGTCTTCATCATTTCTTAGGGGTCATGTGGAGGTAAAGGCAATACCTTCTCACTTTTCTTTAAATAGTCCTTTGGTTTTAGGTGTGAATCTTTATTACTATTCCACTGCTTTGAAGAAATATATGACTAAAATGTACCTAGTTTCTATGCATTTTCTTTAGAAAGTTCTTGCAAAGTGGGTACTAAAAATGAGGAGCCTCCCCTCATTTATTTTTTAATCTCTCATAGAGATGACTTATAGACATCAGGGGTCAAACAGCTCAAATCTCTGTTTTACACTCAGGAGGCTCAGGTTTTTTCCCCAGAAGCACATGGTATCCAAATATCACCAGGAGTCACTCCTAAGTATACTTAGTCATGAATATCCTTGGCTATCACTGAACTTGGCTCTCAAAACAGAATCAAACTGAAATGAACCAAAACAAAAACATAGACTTCAGGTATTTAAAAAAGTCATCCTGGTAGTTCCAAAGTTTAGCAACATTTAAGAAATACTGGCACAAGTAGTGCTTGACTGTGTCACTCTTAACTGTAGTCTGTAGAATTCTTAAGGTCTATCAAAGTTATTCTCTCATGCTAATTGTGAGATTTCTGAAAGCTGAGTTTAGAAGAAAACGTGCTGATTAGGAGCGTCAGGTTCAGTTTGTTTGTTCATTCTTTTTTTAACTACAAAAAAAAATAAAGACAAGATGTTTGAAGTTTGTAAGTCAATTTCAAAGAGGCAGAATCATGACATGGAACAAATTATTTTGATGTCAACTTTTCTCTGTCACTTAGAAATTGCCCTACACTCCAGTGGTATCACGAGCAGGGTCTTCCTTACTTTGCCCTTCCATGAGAAAGGCTTTTAATGATCGACTTTTGCACAGTTTGACCTTGAGATCTCAGAAGCAGGTGGTAGCACTAGTGGGTAGAAGCTACACCCCTAATACCTCTGCACCTGGTCTTCTGATCAATATGACCAAAGAGAGTTGGACCCAAGAGGAGGAAAAAAAACAGTTTGTGTTTCATGTTTGTTGGTCTGAGGATAATTATTTCAGAACTCATGAGTCATATTCTCAGGGGTTTCTAGAGTGGTTGGAAAAGATTTGTTCTGGGAGCAAGAGGGCTGGAGGTCCCATAATAGCAATAAGGGGGAGTAGTAATCCAGAGAAACATGTGTTACCCACAAAAGAATAATGCATCTATGCATAATCAAGAACTGAGTGCACTAGGATGGCTGCCAATTTTTATCTCATGTATAACTCAGTAATCTAGACTGTCCGGCTCAGGACAACACAGGTACTGACAGTTACAATGAAGAGCTGTATTTTGTGTTTTTAAATAATGAACTGTAAGGCGCACCAGACAGAGTATTTGTTAATAAAGTTTTAACATCCTCATATTTTCCACGTTTGAAGGATTCAGATAAACTCAATATTTAGAGCTTTCCTTCCAAGTTCTTTGGTATATACATCAACTTGTTAATAGTGTGGCTCTAATTATTTTATTCTAAATAAAATAACATATCTAGTAAAGAAAAAATAGAAACCAAAACATCAGATAATACTTGCCTAATGAAAAAATGTCATAAACATAATGATGTTTCTGTAAAAGTAATATGTGACTTTAGGGAACAGAGTTGATAAGGTAGCACTTATCAACTTTCTATTCAGGTTTGTAAAGATTACAAAGAATATCTCTGAAAGTAGCTGGTTTGTTGTTGCATGCACTAGACTGCAAAATTGTTTTCATTCATTAATTTCTTATTTTTTTTGGTTTAGGGCTATAGCCTACATTGTTCATGGATTACTCTTGGCTCTGTGTTCAGGGATTACTTCTGGCAGAACTTGTGGGTGCTAGGAATCCAATCAGTCAATGCATGCAAGGTATATGTGACAGTGCCTGTACTATCTCTCAAGGCCTTAGATACTTATTTTAATATTTATAGGCTCATATTAGCAAAAAGAAAAAATTATTTAATGACAGCTATTTGAATTATCATTTATCTCCAATGTATTTACCAATTCTAGTTATCTAATTTGAGGCAAAACAAAACCTAACCTATATTATCTGAAAGATGACTGACTAGCACATTGAAGTGTGTTGGAAATTGTCTTTTAACAATTATTATAAGCCAAGACAATTATGCTTACAATAAAGTTAACCGAAATCTTATTTTAGTGATGTAATCAATAAGCAATCATATTAGTCTTCATCAGAACTCTAAAATTTATAATCTCATGAATAACAATACTGCTTTGCATTTCACTCAAAACAATTAAAATTAATTTATAAACTATTCACTAGTCAATGAAGAGTTAATGCTTATATATTCTATTAATAATTCTAAAAATTAGGTCATGTGTTCATAACAGATTTCTATTAAATATCTATGTAAGAAAAGATAAGCAGTAAAGCAAGTTCATAGCTTTTAATGATGGTGCTACAATAATAATCATGTAGAGCATGATACACCTAAACAAAGATTTGTTTTGTAAAGTGACGGGTTTACCCAAATGCTTTTATAGCTAACTTATCACTGCATTTTTCTTGGCATATATTCACCTCCTTTCTGCCAGTGTATGGAGGCATAGCTGACTCTCCAATGCACATTTGCTGATGTATCACCACTTCTTTGCAGACTCACCAAAATGGGCCAGTGAGCAGGTGCCAGAGTGAACTTTACTCTGTCCATGAGAGACCAACAACTCTTGAGCAGGCTGGTCATTCTGTCTGTTGTCAAACATGTGACATACTAATTAAGCTATTTGAGATTGACGCCAAAAAGCAGATCTTAATTTCTTTCTGTTGATTTGCCCTGCTTAGTTCTCCTTGGGGAGAATTCCACACCTCTGGTATGAAATATATATCCCAGAGAACTTCTACACTGGTCCTGTTCTGAAACATGCTGATCAGCCACAGATGTCCCTATATATTGTAATATTCCAAATACTGGAGACTTGATCTAGAATGGAAGTGATGATGTTATTCTCATATGCATGAGATGGCTGATGCCTACTTGGAACTCAGAGCTGCTGGCATTAGTTCAATCAGCAAATAAATATAAAATAGCTTTTTTCATTTTTAGTTACAATTTTATCAAAACCAGTCATTCTTTTTTCCTGGTGGGTGTATGGATGCGTATATATGTGGATACAAATTACTGCTTCAGGCAGAGGAAATGAAATGGACTGCTAATTCTCTGAACTAGTTCTTTATTAAAGATCTAGAGAATTTTCATAATGGGGGAGATGTGTGCTTCCACTGGCTTCTATGTGGTTATTTTTCTCCGAGACAGATATTTTAAGGGAAATGGTCCTGCCTATCAATGTTGTACTTCTGTGCCTAGAATCTAGTTTCTGACTTGGACACAAAAATTCTGTTTGTATTCGTGTGTGTGTGTGTGTGTGTGTGTTAGGGTAATGGGTACAAATGCAATATCATGTTAATTATCTCTAACAGAAGAGGCAATGTTTGTGAAATTTTTGTACAAGCAAAGTCATTCTCAAAGTAGAACTTGAGAAAGGGAAGACATGATAACACCAACACTTTGACTTTCTCCATTAGTGTAATAAGCATGCAAATTAACATTTTTAAGTTAGAAATGAATTACATTCATTCATTCCTAAAATTCCACAGATCAACAGCAGCTGAGTGCTTCTATTTAAAAATTACTTCAGGGTTTGTATGTCTAGTGAACGCTTTAGGGAGAATATCACACTAACTTTAGTCAATCTCATCATTTATCATGGATTTCATTTGTGGGTCTCAAATAAATTAACAAATCTTTAATAGTAAATCCAAATTTTGTGCTCATCCATATTGCTGATATTAGAAAACCTCTTTTTGCACTCTGACAGAATTCTTTACTCTTGTATCCTATGGAGAAACAATACAAAGCATGTTCTTCATTTATTTCCACAGAAGAAAGCCTGTGAGGTTTTAGAACTGTCTATGCTACTTTACTGAACTTTAAATTGAGTATCAACATTTATTTGTGTATCAGAGAATAAACTTTATTTTATTGGCAATATACTCTGCTCGGTAATTGCCATTTTGTTTTAACATTGTACAGTAAGCCTTTGTTTATTTTTAAAGCTCTTTAACAATAAAACCACTTAGACATGATAAAATATGCAAAACAGGAAAATTAAGAAGGTATTTCAATAACAGCAAATATTTAACTGATATTCTATTAGAAACAGTAATTGAGTTTCATTAACTAAAGTGACCATCCTTGTTACAGCAGCAAATCAACAATAACTTTAGAAACAGTTTGTATAGGCAATAATATATAGACAATATGGGTTTTAAATAAAATAAAAAAAGTTTATAAAAGCCCTATAAACTCTCAATCCATACAAATGTAATTTGAGACATTATTATTATCTATACCTCTTCAGGGAAGTATCTAAGATCACACACAGGGCATCATACATGTGAAACATATGTTCTATCATAGAACTATATCTTTAGCCCTATATTAGTAAAATTTAGACTATGTTTAAGACTTTAAGGAGGATGTTCATTTGTAGTCAAAGAGACAGGGTTACAGAATTAGGAATCTATGGCTATAATTGATAGCTTGTAACTGGACAAGAAAGTCTGTATTTCTATAATTCCTGGATTGGTTTTTCTCTCCCAAATGACTTGAAAAGGCTTCCAATACGGTTGGCAGTGCTGCCCAGCAGCTGCTGAAGGAAAAACTGCAACAGCTGGATCAATAGAGTTACTGCTATAACAAAGAGACTGCCAAGGCCCATGAAATGTCTAAATAAGTAGCACTTTAAAAATAGTTTTATTCATCCTAAAAAATGAAGCTTAAAATTGTTTCTATAATATCAAAAAAAATTGCTCTATCTGCTTGCAAAGAAATTGGAACTGGAGCCAGTCTGAAGTTCAAAGCTATTACCACTCCTTATGTTATAATACTTGTAATCTATGTCCTTCTGCTATTAGACATAAGAAGCATTAAAGTACAAGGGAAAGTTTGGGATAAACAAGATAATAGAACCTATAACACTGTGCAGTCTTAATCTCTTTAATTCAGTTAATATCATTTGAACATCCAGCCTGAGCCAGACACTTAAGTGGCATTGAAGATACAGCAGTGAAAGAAAAGCACCCAACAAAGGCTGCCTTCTGCAAACTGACCTTCAATATTTTTCATTGCATCAACTAATTCTAAAGATGCTTCAGTTCTAATTAATGACTCTTATCTTAAATGCTAATGTTTTGTGCATGTGCATAAGAGTGAAATCCAGTTTTAGGTGTTTTACATAATCTGACAAGTTTAATATCCACAGCAACCCTATTAAACCCTATTAAAAACTGGATACATTTTCATTTTTTACTGATGAGAAATGAGCATAAAGAAAAAGGACGTTACTTGCTCCAACTTTCCTAAAAAGAAAGAACAGTATCAGGATTTAAACCCTCTGAGCTCCTTAACCTCTGTACCTTACTGCCTCTCCAGTGTAATAAATGCTCCCTATTTAATCACTATTCATTACCATTTTGTTTCTATTGATCTAAAAATTAAACACACTGTTACTTTGTTTTAAAGAATAATTTTCTGTTTATAAACCGGGTATATCACCAGTAACAAATCCTACATATGCCAGGAATATGCAGGCCATGGGAGTACTTAAAAATAAACACAAAAATCACAGTTCTCAGATCTGATTCTGAATTTGGCAGCTATAAAATAATCACACTTAAAGTGTTCTCTCACCTCTAAGCCAGCATATACGGCATCTATAGAATTAAATGCCATTTATTTTGAAATGTGTACAGATTCCCAAGGCCATGAAAAGAGGCCACTGGAAATGTTAGCCCAGACCATACAAAAGTCAATTCAAAGTGAGGAACTGAGACCAAACGAGGTCTGATTATTTTTATAAGGTCATATTTAAAGAGCCTCCTTCATCTCCTATAGTGACTTTGCAATATTCCCATTGTTCCTTAACCTTATTTTAGAATTAGCCAAGCCTGATTTAGTTTATAAAAAATACTTATTAAATTATGAAAACTTCTATATATCCAGGATACATAATTTGAGTTCTGTGACTTAGCAAAATCAGTAGCAACGTTTCTGTCAGAAACTTGGAATAATTTAATGTTTAATAGCTGTTTAAAAAAAGAAGGGGTTGGGGTCTAAGAGATCATGGAGGTAGGTCGTTTGTCTTGCATGCAGAAAGAAAGTGCTTCAAATGTTCAAATCCTGGCATCCCATATGGTTCCCTGAGCCTGCCAGGAGCAATTTCTGATCATAGAGCCAAGAGCAACCCCTGAGGGCTGCCAGGTGTGACCCCCCCCCAACAAAAAGGAGTTGATATGCGAAAACAAAAGAGCTATAAAAAGAGCAATGGAAAAAGGCAATACAATAGTAGCACAGTGGGTAGGGTGTTTGCTTTGCAAGCTGCCAACCCGAGTTTGATCTCCAGCATCCCATCTGATCCCCCGAGTCTGCCAGGAGTAATTTCTGATTACAGAGCCAGGAATAACCCCTGAATGCCACCAAGTGTAGCCTAAAAAGCAGAAAAAGAAAGAAAGAAAACGGCAGCATAACTGAAACTATTCATCTGTGTCAGGCAGATCTATTTGAATTTTAATTTCATCCCTTACACCTGTATTTCTGAGGCAATGATTTTTCCATTCTTCTATTTTGCATTCATCTATAAACTGGGAAGTTTAATGTCTATGACTTAGGCTGTTAAAGAAATTAAATATAGAATGCATTTAAATATCAACATAATTTTAAAAATTCAATCATTGAGACTAGTATTATATTAATAGTAAGAATAGTATTATTTGGGTTTGGAGTTACTCCTGGTGATGCACAGAGGCCAATTGGATTCTGGGGGCCAGATCCAGGCCTCCTCAATGCAAAGTGCACACTCCAGCCAAAGTTTTATTTCTGTTATGATTTTTTAAGTCTTCTGATGGAGAAGGGAAAAAATTTACTCTAAAGAACTTGATATCACCTTGACAATATGATATACACTTTGTGGCTTACCTAAACATTTTGTTCCTTCTGCATTTCTGCCTTAAAGTTTTTGTTTGTTTTGTTTTGTTTTGTTTTGGGGAGGTCACATCCAGCAGTGCTCTGGCTCTATGCTCAGAAATCACTCCTGGCATGCTCGGGGAAACATATGAGGACGGGATTGTAACCACCAACCTTCTGTATGCCAGGCAAAGGCCTTACCTCCATACTATCTCTCCGACCCCCTGCCTTAAAATTTTATAAAAACATCTCCCAGCAGCCACCTAGAATTTTATTCTAGATTATGGTCAAAAGAACAGTCCTTAATAACATAAAATGTGTTTAATTTTGAGGAAATCTCACTGTTTGATTTAAAATAACTATTTTTAGCATTTTTGTGCACCTTTTTATCATTGTATTTCACTTTTTAGATTTGTTGCCTCTTCTGTTGTTCCCAGAAAAAGCTATGCTGTTCCATGCTACCAGGTATCCACATGCCATTTGCTCTAGTTTCAAAGGGCCCAATCTTTGCCAGATTTTTATCTCCTCAAGTTGAGCTTCTTAGTGGCCGGATCTATGACTCCCTGGCATAAAATCTGGCACTCTGAGAGTATGAGAGTCAGGCAAATGTTTGCCACACTTGAAGCAGATGAATGATGCAGATGATCAAGAAAGGCAATACTGATTTTATTTAAACACAATTTCACAGTAGTCAAGAGCATTTTTGTGTCTTTATACCCCACTCTCTAAGAAATACTGAAACAGACTTAAAAATTAATTTATGGTTTTGTTATTAAATTTTTGATAACTTTAAGAAAAATAAAATTTGAAGGCCAGTACTTATGTACACACATTTTGAAGATTATTACACATATATCATATAAATAAAATGTTAGTTTTATTTTTAAGATTTGTTAGTTCTAGAGGCCGGGTGGTTGTGCTGGAGGTAAGGTGCTTGCCTTGCCTGCGCTAGCCTAGGACAGACTGCGGTTTGATCCCCCAATTTACCATATGGTCCCCCAAGTCAGGAGCGACTTCTGAATGCATAGCCAGGAGTAACCCCTGAGCGTCACCGGGTGTGGCCCAAAAACCAAAAAAAAAAAAAAAAGATCTGTTAGTTAGTTTAAATATGAAAACTATACATACCCAATAAAATTATTGTAGTTATCGTTATTTATATTAATTGAAACATAACATTTTTAAATATATTTATAAAATAATACTATGGGACTCAATGAAATATAATATATTCAAAAATCTACCTTAAAGGATTTATATAAGAACATAACAAGCCACGAAATTTAACAAGATATTACTAGTACGGCCAAAAATTATTGTTGCTGTTGTTGTTGTTGTTGTTGTTGTTGTTCTTTGATTTTTGGGCAACACCCGGTGACAATCAGGGGGGTTAGTCCTGGCTATGAACTCAGAAGTCACTCCTGGCTTTGGGGACCATATGGGACGTCAGGGGATCAAATAGTCATGTGTCCTATGTCAGCTGCGTGCAAGGCAAATGCCCTACCACTGCATCACCGCTCCAGCCCCCCAAAATTATTGTTTTGCCCTACATTTTATCTCTCAGCCTTTAGAATTTATTATATATTTCAATATTTCACGAACTAGTGAGAATTCCAACACTCAATATTAAGGTCTAAACCTTTCCTAGGTACAAAATAAATCAAATGTATGAATAAAATAATATGTTAAAATCTAGAATAATTAACCATCCACTTATCAAAAGAAGCCATAATTTATGAATTTGAATAAACCAATAAATGATAAAAGTGTCAAATTATTTGATTCTTGAACTGTAATTTAAAATTTAACTCATCCTATTTTTTCCTCTAGAATTTTTCTTTACTGACTCCTTACTCTGTCAAGAATCATTCTTTTCAGATTGACTGTATATCACTCTTTTCAGTCTCATTATTTCATTTACATGTTTTTCCTCTCCTAAATTTGTAAGTTCTTCTTCCATGAGGGAATTATCTCAAAGATCATTTCCTAATTCCACATCATAGGTGCAGAATAAATACTGGTTAAATTTAAAAAAATGCAAGATGTAAAACTGCAATTACAGTAATTTATACTGATTGCTCTACAACAATTTGTAGTTAAGGCCAAAACTCAAGGCAAAGAATCTTCTGGATTAAATAGAGTGGATAATGTTGAGAGCAATGTCAAAACAGAAAATATCATAAGGGTGAGTCCTTGAATTGAAAATTAGTTTGTCTCTTTTTCCCCAGGTAGTCTGCTACTGATCATAGATGAGTTACAGTGACCAGATAGCATTGTTGATTAAAATATTATCTTTTAATTCCCATGATTCATCTTTATGACGTGATTCTGCAAACTAGGTGTGCTACTTTTGCAATTCTCATCATATCTCAAATAACAATAGCACTTAATTTTGATGACTCTATATTTAGTTCACCACCATTATAAGCACACCCAACATCCAATAAATTCAACATCTAATACATTTTAACAATAGAAAGATCTGCTATAGCTATTGTTTTGTTTTGGCCAACTGGTGGTGCCCCTGGTTCTGAATTCTAGGATAATTGCTGTAGGGCTCAGAAATCACCAGTAGTATTTGAGCTATAGAACCTGGAGTTGCCTCTGATTCCTCAGGCCCTGTAGCTTTATCTGTAACAACAGCAAACTCTTAATTACTTGATACTTAAAATTATCTCTCAAAGAAAATTTTAAAACCAGAGACGACCAATTTACATATACTATCACCATCTATGTAGAGATGAAAACACTCAGCACTACCCAGAAACTTCACCTTTAAGAAAACAAAAAATTTACTTCTGCTTTCACAATTATACCCAAACTACAATGGAGGTCCTGAATTTTTCTAGGGCCCAAAAGGAATATTACCTACTCTGGAGAACATTGTGTGAATTAATGAAAGCCCTTTTAGTCCTTCAGAACCTACCAGAACCTACCACTTCCCTGTTCTAAACTTAAATGCTCTTGCTAGCTTGCTTATTGTCTATTTTATTCACAATTCTATCTCCAGAACAAGTCACTGATATAGAAATCATTAAATTGGTTAATGAATGTAATTTGCCATAAGAATTCTTTGAAAATGTGGTTATGAAACCAAAGAATGAATTTCAGTTTCCTTTGAGTCTAGGATTAATGAGAAAAAGTAATAGGACAAGTGAAAATTATTCTCTAGAGCAATCCTTTAGATGAACCTTATGAAAGCCCGTTATTTAGTGAGTGCTTCAAGGATTTATTTTCCTATTGAGAGACTACTACTAGAAAAAAAGGCTAAGTTCTTGTTAGTACTACCTTGAAAAATTTGAGAGCTTTCAAACTTGAAGATGATGCAAATATGTGTAGGCATATGGAGGAAACTCAAGGTGCATAAAACTGAGAGAACAGAGAATATTTCAAAAAGAGTCTGGTTTTTGTTTCTTTTTTGTTTTATAGCAACTATTCAGCCAGAATTGGGAGTCAGTGTATGCATCATATGGTATGTATCATCTTTAGGTTTGAGTCAGTTTTGTGTATTCTTCTGAAAAGATTCATGTAATATCTACAGTAGACTACTCCAGTGATGAAGATTTAAAATACTACATCTTATATTTTTTTAAAAAGCAAACAAAAACCCTACTAGGATTTTTGGCTTGTGACAGATCTGCAATTGAAGAATCAGTTGTGAGAAAAATCACTAATAAAAGAGTCCTGACTGCAAATTATGCCTACAGAATCTCTATTATCACAAAAACAACAGAGCCAATATAAAATGTATCAGGGATCTGAATACGAAATTCATGGGCAGAGACAGAGTCAACTTTCTGTGCATCCTGAGTACATTCAAACTAAGAAAAATTCTTTAGGAAAATGTCAGATAATTCCAAAAAGGGGTCTGTGTATACCAGGGACCCTGTAATTAAGTTTCCCATGTTTCACATTACAGCAGCATTTGTACATTGCTGTAGTCAGACTTCTTATGCAAGGCAGCCATTGTTTATAATAGAGATATTATAAAAGTGATTTCATTTTCCAACTACCAGGTAAACCCAAATCAGGGAAAAAATAAGATACAGAGAAAAATAAACGTGGGAAGAATAAGAACCAAGAATAAGAACCATTGTAGCAGCAATGATGTCAAGATAATTAAGCACTGAAGTGAGAGCTAGAAGAAGTAGTAATGTTGAAAGCAGAAGAAAGTCTATTTTGAGGGTACAGAGAAGAAAAGAGCTGTGCCTTGTGGGAAGCAAATAGCTATTTAAATTTGAGAAACCCATCTAGGGTCATCACTCTGTCATGCTAAAGGCTTATCAACCATAGGACAGCTATTTTATTGCAAGAAAATTGCTAGACAATTGTAGAGCTCACCCTGAGGAAAGAGACTAAATGCTCAGGAACATTTGACTATCTTTCAGCCTCCTCTTTCCATTTCAGCTCCCATTCCTCTTTGCCTGACTCCCCACCCACTGGCACACACCAGGATTTCCAACAAGCTGCCATCTAAGAACCAGCACTTTCATTTGAATGACAGCAGTGATCTGTTTAAAAGTAAAGTCCATCCTACTCCATTTTCAAAGTCACAAATTTTCAAATGTTTGATATTGTATGTACTAATTAATCAATTAATTAAGTTCAATATGGAATGATTTGGATGTCATATATTTGGGTCTACTTGGAGAAGACTGTCTTTTTTCTATGATTGAAAAAAGTTTGTCTTTATTGTTTTGATAAAACAATTTGTGACTTTTCAATGGGAAGCGGGCATTCTTATTCATAAATATAGGCATATATGCACCATCTCTTTGAACTCTTGCTCAGCATTTGGTATTAAAACTATGTTCACTCAAAGTATAAGAAATAAACGTTCCCAATGAACTCGTTAAAGACTGGAGGAGAAGAAAATCACATCATGATAAGGTACTTAATATCCACACTATTTAAGATTTAAAAAGTAGAGATTTTGAAAGGTGCTAAGCAACAAACACAAGTTGAAGAACAAAATCAAATGAGTAAAGAATATTTCGGGCACTGAGCTTTCGGTGAAGTTTAGCTAGAAATGATTCTGAAATTCATCGAGTGGTGTATGATAATAATTTATTGAGAAGAAAAGGTTTTAGGCATATTTTATATCTTCCATATTTCTGGGGTATGAAAAGTTTAGTCACAACAAGCTGATTCATTGGCCAAATCCATATGAACTCCCAAGGTTCTGGAGATTTATAACTCTGCAAATTTTAACTTTTTAATTGGAGGAAATAAGCTTCATTCAAATACATAAATTTTGCTGGCTTTAGAATTAACATACTCCACCCTAACTACACAAATGTACAAAAGAAACTTTTCTAAGACCCACAAAATAGGCATGATATGAGCTCCCCCTACTGGTATAATACTACCCCATTTCATGAGTCTGTTAAGGGACAGCTTCTAACTGCTGGTGGGTAGAACAAATTGCAGTCAGGTGCTAAAGAGGAAAATAAACTTTAAAAGCGAACAATAGCAACAACGATGAAGTTGCAATAAAAGTTAAGACAATGATTCTGTTCAATCTAAGGTTATTGAAAGATATATGCAAATGACGAGCTCATAATTATTTTAGTGCACCTTTTAAGTCTTCACAGATGGTACAAGCAAGTGTACTAAGTAGGAGTCATTCTTGGAATGCTTTGGTGTCTTTAATTGTATTAACTGTGATATAGAGGAAAACTGAATCTTAGTAATGGTACAACTTTTCCCTCCAACAGTATGTGCTACCAGTGGTAGAGAAATAAAATAGGGTAGAATCATGGATAATGAACAATGTCAGAACTTTGAGCTTTCTGCATTTGAAATGACATTTTTATTTCTCTGTGAACTGGGAGACTAAACTGGGAAGTCATAAATTATTTTATGTCAAGTCTTCAATTTAGTTGTCTCCAGAGAAGGAAATCCTATGTGAGAATCATTGACAAATATAGGTAAAGTGCTATTGTGGGGATTCACACTGACAAGGCAGAAGAACTGCAACAAAGGTGTTGCTAGTGATAAGCTGTTACAGAAAAATTCTAATGAAAGAAATGGAACTCCTACTCTTTTGAGTGAGCAGAAGGAAGCTGTTTCATGATATTTGCTATATTTGTAAGTCTGAAATTTGATTATATCTGATCCTGTTATCACAATCTGTTACATATCCTACATACATTATAAATACATAAGCCACTTAAAGGCCAAATTATAGAGCTGACTATTTTTATACTTTAACTTTTTCTGCCTCACCAGTGACAATGCGTGCATGTTTTACATTTGAAATTGTAAATAAAAAACAAAACCACCAATATCTTCAGACATACTAAAAGTCCACTGTTGAAAAAAAATCCCAAAAGGTGCATCATAGTTTGAACTATGTGTGTGTGTTCTGAGACTCACTGTATGGCTTATTTAAAGTAATGTTTTTTTTTTATAAAACATTTTCTCATTGTCTAAAAAGTAAACCTAAATATTGACTCATGTTGCAGGGTACAAAATTAAGAGATGAGTGATCCTTCTCCTGGCCCTTCTCAGCTCCTTCTTAACATTGCTCAGAACATTTTAGTTCACACCAAAGCAAATAAAGCAAGAGTGTTTGTTTAGTGAGGTATGGAACATGAACAGAACTATCATTTTCTCACCGCCTTTGCTGGCACCATCCTGCCCATGTCAGGACAATGTTATGTGTCCTACTACAACAATTTTTTTAATTTTTACTTTATTATATTGAAACCACTGTGGTTTACAAAGTCCTTCATAGGTGGATTTCAGACACACAATGCATTAGGGCCAATGAATTAGACCAATAAATTAGGACCAATCCCACGACCTTTTTTTAATGGCCTATTTGTTTCTTCTGCTCTTGTTTAATCTATAATTTACTCTCTGCAGAGGAATCAAAGCATCTTTTAAAAATATACACTAGTTATAATGCTCCCCTCCTAAGACCTCATGTGACACTGAATGAAATCTAATTTCTTTAATATTTCTTATTCTCCTCTTTCTCATCTCCATTTCCTGTTCAGTCAATAGACTGAAGCTACAAATAGTGTCTTTCAGTCTGTGGACAACATAAAATTCTTCCTCGCAACTTGAATGGCCAGCTGCTCTTTGCTCTGAGTCTTGGATCATCTCCTTATTTCTAATGATCCAGCCTTTCAGTACAAATCTAATTTCTCCCAACCTTCACATAATTCAGCTACTTTTTATTACCAAAACTATTGATTTACTAAATGATTTATTTTCAATAAAGATTTTATTTATTTTTTCCACATCTCTTTTATACTTCAGCCTCATGTTACCATTTGTTTTTTCTTTATCTTGAACTTTGAAAATTGGACCAATATTCTGGCTGAAGTGAAAGCGTAGCATTACAGCATTTTCCTTGCACATGGTCGACTCAAGAAAGATCTGGGTTCGAGCTCTAGCATCTTTTATGGTCTCCCAAGCCTACCAGGCGCAATTTCAGAGCGAAGAGCTTGGAGTAACTCCTGAGTGCCACCAGGTAAGGCCCCAAAACCATCCCCCAAAATAATTGAATCAACACAAAGTAGAATCATTTATGCCATTAAACTAAAAGATATTTAATATTTCAGAGACAGAAACACCATTATCAACAAATATCAATGGAAATGTTATGAATTTAAAATAAGTGAGTGGCACCAGTAATCAAAAGTCAGAGAACACAAATTTACTAGTATAGATGTTTCTCTGATAAGTGAAAGTGTTGTTTAATAGTTATATGTCTAACCAAATTAGTAATTGTTTAATACTTTGAAATACATATTTTTTACTTTTATATTTCTCATTAAAGAAAAAATAAACTTTGAAACTTCAGACTTCTCAATTTAAATCCTGCTGGTTCTACTCCCTGAATAGATAAAGGTAGATAACTTCATCCATGTCTTATTTTCTTCATTGACAACTGGTGTTGCCTTACTTGAAAAATCATAGCAGTATTTACTATATAGCTACAACATACCTGATACACAGTAGACTTGTATTAGAGAAGTCAGGGCATATTATTTTTAGAGTGCCTCACTAAGCTCATCAATGATTAAACATTTCATAAGCATCTCAATGAGTCGAGTACATATAAATATATGCATACATAATTTAGTTATGGTGATCTTTATCATTGTGTCTGTAACTGTTCAATTTGAAAATGGCAAATCTAAACAACTTAGTGATTGAAGCATTTTCCCTTTGATTCCTTTCCATTCCCACTATGAATGCTCAAGGAATACTATACTGCCATTGCAGTATATAGTATTTTGCAAATTTCTATATCATGGCTGCTTTCCAGAGGTACAAAATTTAGAAGACTTGTTAAAAAAATACTCCTGGGGCCGGAGAGATAGCGCCAGTGGTAGGACGTTTGCCTTACATGCGGCTGACCCAGGACAGACCTGGTTCAATCCCCGGAGTCCCATATGTTCCCCCAAACCAGGAGCCATTTCTGAGTGCATACCCAGGAGTAATCCTTGAGTGTCACCAGGTGTGTCCCCCCCCCCCAAATAAATAAAAATACTCTTTCAGCATTATCAGTAAGTCCAACAAATCTCAGACATTTAGAGCCAGAAAGCACTTAAATAAAAAGCTAGCATGATACTTTATTTTAAAACATGTTTTTGTTGAAAAAATGTACTATCCAGTCTAACAAAGTAGCTTACATATATTTAATCATTCACTCTTTCTGGGATTCAATAACAGGACGTTTGCTTTCTACAGTCATTCTGCAGATGCAAACAAGGTACTTGTGCTCATTCAAATACAGTGAAAATTGTCACACATAAAATATATTCTTTACCAGGTTTAGCCTTTATCTTTTGGTTAAAAATATAAAGGTAATCAAGAAGAATTTTATGAGGGCATAATTTGCTATCTATTGATAATGATTTTGCTTTTTGTCAAAAGCATTATTTTGACCTAGTCATCTGTTTGCTTATTTATTTTTGGGTCATACCCAGTGGTTCTCAAGAGTTATTCCTGCCTTTCCACTTAGTAATTATTCCTTGCAGAATTGGGGGACCAAATGAAATGCCAGGGATCAAACTCAGGCCAATCGCATACAATGCAAACACCCTACCAACTATGCTATTGCTCTGGCCCCAAGCTGGTCATTTTGAAGAAACAGCAGACATCAGAAAAATTCTGAAACTAAGTAGCAGTTACTTTTTTTTTTTTGCAAGAGATGCTTCCTTAAATTTTGAGAATATGTCTCTCACAAGAGACAAACAAGAGATGTGAGCAAATGTCTTTATTCCATATCATGCAGAAGGCCAGGTTATGGACATAAAAAACAATCATGCTCCTTCTCCCATTTTTAAAACTGTCGTTCCTGGTAAACACCTAGATATGACCTTCCACTTTCTCCAACATCCTTTGACAGCAAAAGAATTATTTAAAGGTTATAGATAGCGTCAACACTCCTGGGGACTATTCAGTTTTCTTATATGTATAGGAACTATACTCTATTGTAGGATATTTCTTAAACCAGAATTGACAAGGATAGTGAAGAAACTATTTTCCATCCCCTATAGAATTGTGAAGCTCTAGATCTGAATCTTGTTTTACTTTATAGACGTTGGATATATGTGTATGCCATTCTGTGCACCTTTAATCCCTTGACTTATTTTAAATTCTTCTCTTGAATACTGTCAAAGCTTTTTGCAAACTTGCCCCTTCTCTTTACCTTTAAGACAATTTAGAACAACTCTCTGGAGTTAGAAAAAGCTAAATCGACTGGCCTGAGGTTTGTAGACTGGAGGACATGACAAACTCTTCCAAAGAGAAGTCACCTTGTTACTTTCTTTGATTGGACTCTGTTTCAACTCTGATTAGACTGAAAAAAGCTTGTAAAAACTCTGTTCTACAGGGCCCCAAGCCTCTGGCTGGATGGTACTGATCAATGAAGAGTGAGAATTGTGCCCTTCAAAACCTCCATCTTTCTTTTTCAGATTATGCCCCAATATATATATATATATGGTTATGTTGGCCCACTATTTTCTGTATGTGCAATATGCATTCACTTTAAATTCCTTAATTGTATGCATTCAATATATTCCCTCATGAATAGTAAAATTTTCTAGGAAAATGACTATAATATGTATTAGATGTTATATTATTACAGCTCTTCTGAACTTAAATGCAATCTGACCGCCTCTATTCAAAGATTGACCAAAACCCTGTTGGTTGGAATCCCTCGCAACTCGAAGTCTGGTTCATACCCATGAATCTCTTTTTTAATCCATCATATCTATGTTTTTGCAGATATTCTTCATTCTAGACCTCTATAAAGAAGGCCAAGGGAGAATTACAGGATAGCCTACCTTGTAAAATGATATTAATGTCAATATTCTTGACTACTTTTTATTTTGATAAATATTTTGAATGTATTTGAATTCATATTTTAAAACATTTATTGATACTTTCCTGAAAAGATTTTCCTAGTACTATATTACCTTCCTGTAGAAATCTCCCAAAGATATCCCAAAGATATCCTTGAAGGAAGATGAGTATTTGTGAAAAGATGGAGAAATTAAAATGATTTCAAAGATGTGAAACAAGGATAAGTATAGAAATTGTAGAGATAGCATGGAGGTAAGGCATTTGCCTTTCATGCAAAAGGTCATCGGTTCGAACCCCGGTACCCCATATGGTCCCCTGAGCCTGCCAGGAGCAATTTCTGAGCAAAGAGTCAGGAGTAACCTCTGAGCACTGCCGGGTGTGACCCAAAAACCATAAAAAAAAAAAAAAAAGAAATTGTAAATTTATGCTTTAAGTCTGCGGTTTAAAAACACAACTACAGTTATGGTGCTTCAACAAACATATTATTTTTTAAAAAATTTAAAAAACAAAATGCGCCTACAACACGATACTGGCAGGCTGAAGGGACAAAGGTTGGTGGTATGGGATATATTCTGGCAACATTGGTGGAGGTGAACAATGGTGTTAGGAATGGCTCTAATTCATTGCATGTCAGAAACACAACTATAAAGGATTTTGTATATCATAATGGTTTCAATAAAGTGAAATAAATAAAAAAAAAAACCGACCCTTAGCTTAAAGTCCAGGCTGAGACTAAAATAGTTAACATTGTGGACCATTCAGTAGTTTCCACATTTGAAAGATTTGCAGGCATAATGTCTGATCCAAGCAACAAACAGTTGAGTTTTCAATGCTTTTTATCAAAGCATACACAATGGACTACTAAGTTATTTAATTGTTAGTATACTTGCTTAATAAAATGGTGCATGGTCAACTGTCTTTTAAAATTAATCATTTACATGAGGGTTTCAGTGATAATACTATGGAGAGGGTGCTTACCCTGCATGTGGTCAACCCGGGTTTGATTCCTAGTGCCTCATGTGGTCTGAAAGCCATAAATAAATAGTGGTCCCTGAACACAAAGACAGGAGTAAGCCCTGAATACTTCCAGGTGCGTTTTTTAAAAAACAAAAACTATCAAATAAACAAGTAAATAATCATCAAAAGCAATACAAAAACTAAACAAAATGTATCCTACTTCTTTACTGAAAAACTACTTATTTTTATTTAGAACTACAGTGACAAATCACCTTTATATGTGCAGTAGGGGGAGTTTTGGAAGGCAGGATTGTTTAAGTATTAAAACTGAAACCACCATGGGCAAATTAAAATAAGTTGTTACCCTATATGCGACTCTTCAAAAGAGGTCATATATGCAACTCTCAATCTTAAATAATGGATATGTTAATGTCTTAAGGCATTAAGGTTACACAGAACATGTTTTCAAAAGTGCTGAGGTAAAGAATGTTGTCAGACCCCTTACTCAGCACTGAGAAGCAAAGATTTCAACCTTTATCTCTTGCCTGGCAAGAAGAAGACAAATTTCTTTAATGAAATATCCCCTAGAATCATGGACTATTACTGTAGATAGAAAAGAATGAGGAGGTATTTCTCTCTAACAAGATTTCTCTGCTATCTAGCTTCTCCAGACTCTCTCTCTTATGCCATAAATATCTTAATCTTGTTTCAGTTTCCTTTATGGGGAAAATAGGTGAGATAGAACAATAAGTGGTATTAGAGCTAACTGGTGGAAGTTAGTGAGAAAAAATCCTCATCATGAATAATTTTTGGTGAACAAAGATTCTCCAACATTTCTAAGACCTACTCTAAGTGAGGGCCATAGTTAACAGTAATGGAAAACTTGGATAATAGTCTCCATATGCCCATATACATCATTTAATTGCTATTGTAGCTATTGACATATTAGCTTGCCCATCCATCCATTCATCCATCCATTGATTTATCAAATTTGTTTGTTTCAGGGAAATGTCTGGTGATGCTCTAGGGTTGTTCCTGGCTCTGAATTCAGAAATTATTCCTAGCTCTTCACTCAAGAATTACTCCTGGTGATACTTAGGGGATCATATGGGATGTCATAAATCAAACCCCCATAGGCTTTCTGTAAGACAAGAGTTATACCCTCTGTACTATTGCTTTAGCACTCAATTTACTAAATATTTACAAAAGAATTATTACATCAGGCACAGTTTTTTTTTGAAATTCCTCTGGTTGAATCTTGACTTTTCATCTACTGATAATAAAATGCCTTACTCTGAAATAATCTTCTTTAGAATTTTCAAGACATCAGGTAGAAGCATCAGTTTTTCAGAAGCATCATTTTTGACATCTTTTAATCTCTACATATTCCATAAGTTTAATAATGTTAAAGGTTCCACACTTATTCCATTCAGTTGAGAATTTCTCTGCATGGGGGGGATAACTTCCTGTTACTTTCCCCCAAGTAATATTATTTGATAGTCAAAGTACATTTTATATAGGTTAGCCTTTGTAATTCCCTGATAACTAATACTATTTCCCTTTCCTTTTTCCCCTTTTGGAAAGTTCAATGTCAGATTAAATGGAGCCATCAGATGGCTTTGCAATGATTCTATTCTTTGACCAAAGTCATTTGGTATTTTAGTAAGTAATTTGAACATTGAGTAAAGTAGTCACATAGGGTAAAATTACCTCAATTACCTACAAACTAACTAGAATCCTAAAATAACTTAAGTTCTTTCTCTGTGTAACACATTTAGAAGAATGAGTTGAATAGCAAGTGAGCAAGTTGATATCTGGTATTAATAATATATACTTTTAAAAATCAAGAACATCAGAAGGAATGGTCAATTAATATTGACTAATTTTTTAACCATTTTATTAGTTTTCTCTTTTATTCAGCTAATTATATTTTATTCACCTGATTCATAAGTGGATCCTAATTCTGGAGTCAATTTAAGTTTGTCAGTATCATTTGTTTACTTTATTCATGGTGAAATGGAAAATGTTTTTTATATTTGTTTGTATTATGTTCTTCTATGATGTCAAAATAGTCTAACACTTATCAGTGTAAAATTAGTCCTTAATGCTCAACTTTTGTTTTGGAAGATCTTACTAAAACCAGTCTTATATCATGCAGAGAGGAATATTATACATTTTACAATGAAATTCCATAGTAATTGATTCCAGGCACTTATTTAAACTTTTTCACCCAGGCAATCACATTGACAAAACAAAATCACATCTATGAGAGCTATTGAGTTCATCAAGGAAATTGAGGGAAATCTTGTATAATTTTATCCCAAATAGTGTCTTGGAAGAAGAGGGATATTTAAGGAAAACCAAGAGAAGGGTTTTTAGAGAGAGTATTAGCAAAGTCAAGAGGCATAAAAGCCATTGACATTGTTGTCCAATGAACTGCTCTCAGTGAAAAGACACAAAAAAGAGATAAGTCTGAAACTGGAGAATTGCTAAGAGGATAGAGAAGCTGGCACTAGAAGCAATCTTTGTTTCTCTGATGGGGAATACTGACTTCTTCGTAAAGATAAGAGACAATTATTATTGACTTATAAACTAGGGAATAATATTCTCAAACAAGCATTTTATAGACATCAGTCTGGCAGTGCAAGTATAAATAAAATTATGAAAGAACTGGATATGGAGATCAGTTAGGAAACCTTTCCCAATGTTAAATAGGTAAGAGATGATCAGGAAGAAAAAGGGGGGGTGGATTGGTTTCAACTTGGAGTTAAAGGGATAAGAGCAAATCCCAGAGGGAGTCCAAGGAGTGTGATTCACAGGATGAGATTCACTTTCTAACTTTACCACACATTAATTCAAAGCGGACTTGGGATAAGGGAGCTTCAACATCATGAAGGACATTTTCAATCCATGCCTGAATGTGGTTAGGTAACTGGTCTTTAAAAGCAGCAAGGCCAATGATCTTCCAGAATATAGTCATTTAATACCATCCATGGTTTAAGATGCAGCAGAATGCGACTGCTAATTCCCCCCTTTCCTCTCAATTGCCAGCTGTGGTTCTCTTTAATTATATTTAAAAATAACACCTACTTTCAAAGACAATCACATTTAAGCTGCTATTATGGTCTTTAGAGTATCTGAAAAATATCCTCAAGATTGCAAACTCCAAGCCATAAGATCAGATTTCAAACTACATCCCAAAGCTCAAAGAGTTCAGGAAAGATGACACCATACAGCTCAGTTTCACCCAGTTTCCACAACTACCCACTTAAATCAATGTGTCAGAAATTCTACTTGTCAAAGGTCATGTTTTTCTTTTAGTGCTACAATCTCTGGTGAGAGCTATCCGTGTATATGGAATGATTCTTCCTCTTTCTTCATGGTTTACAAGACAATGCAAAAATTCTTAGTGTAGTTAGGGCCAAATATGTACAACTCAATTTTAATTGGATTCCATCATAGAAATGTGTATCCTCTTTGACTATTTCCACTAAAATAATCATTTCTTTGTGACTTTAGAAAACATTTAGAAATTTAGTTACTTAGAAAAGAACAAATATGGGCAGTCAAACCACAAACCTGAGAACAAACAAACAAAAAAAGACAGCTAACCAGTGAGAAAAAGGTAAATATTAAATATATGCCAAACAGTAAAAATTAAAAATTAGATTCAGTCCTATTATTTAAAATAGAATTAATTTCCTTTCTGATCTCAGAGAGAAATAAGCACAGAATAATAAACTAAAGGATTTTTCAGAACCAGTTTACTAACTGACAAGAACTGGAATAATTCTTTTACTTGAATCATTGAGCCAAGATGCTAACATTATTTAAACATATTGTTTCGTATTTATCCCTGAGGTTTTTTTAATCCCAAAGCTATAACAAGTGTAATTTACCAGAGAAAATAAAATTGCTCTTTGTTAAGTACACATTGAAAATCATATGCTACAATAAGTATTATATACTTAATTTTAAAAAATGTATAGATTCAGATCCAAATTTCTTACAAATTTGGTTCAATTTGGCATGCACTGTAGCATGCAGAGAAGTTCCCATGTATGGAACACCTTTTGCTAATAAAAAAATTTTTCTGCTTCTTAGGAATATCAAAAGAGAAAAAGGACATATTAAATAAAAAATATATATAAATGAGGCTTGAGAGAGCACAGAGGGCAAAGTGCTTGCCTTGCATGCGTGGACTCAATTTAATTCCTAGCATAGTTAGATATATATGTATGTATATAGATACATGCATAGATATGTGTGAAGACATATATAGTCGAGAAAAAGGCAAACTACTAATTTCAAAGAAGATATTTAAGATAAATAAGGAAAATATGGGTAAAAAATAAATTATCCATGCCCGGGCAGGAGCGACAGCACAGTGATAGTGCATTTGCTTTGCAAAGAGCGAATCCAGGATAGACAGTGGTTCAAATCCCTGCATCTGAGCTCATAGCCAGGAGTAACAACACCTAAGCGTTACCTGGTGTGGCCCCCAAACAAAAAAATTATCCATGCAGACAATCTCAAGTCTGGGGAGACTGTTCTGAAGAATGTACTAGAGATCAGATACATAGTACAGGGATTAAGGTACATGTCTTGAATGAGGTCAACCATAGTTCAATCTTCAGCACCACATGGTGCTTCAAGTATGAATAAGTGCACCACATACAATGATGCTCAAGGAAGGCCTTAGATTTTAAGTAGGACTGAAGGATGTCTCTTCATTCCTACACTCGGTCTCCATAGAGATTAATTTATTTTATTGGTAAAACATAATAATGTCTCATTATAGGAAAGGATCAAGGAAGGCCCTGAGTATCTTAGGACCATTCTTCCCAGATAATCACCAGTACTACAGGATCAGCATTATATCCTTGAGTCATTCCATTCATTCAAGCTCTAGCACTGCTGTCTGAGGTTCACCATTGTTCCTCCTAGTTACTGAAGTAAGGGCAGAGGTCAGGGGTCTATTTGGTAATGAGCATCCAGCTCAGTTTGTCTGTGTATAAGGCAAGTACCTTGCATGCTGAAAAAAAAAACAATTATTTCTAACTAGAAGCATCCTAAAATATGCAGACATTTCATATTCTAACATCAATTTGAAGTGTAGTAAAATAAATCTGCCCATGAAAAAGGTAGTTCTAGGAGCCCGAATGATAGCACAACAATATTCCATAGTATCTTCCAAGTCTGCCAGGAATTTCTAAGTGCAGAGCCAGGAGAAACCCCTGTGCACCGCTGGGTGTTGCCAAAAAACAAAAACAAAAGGTACTTCTTAAAACTTTATTTTATGACCACTTAGTCAAACACTTTAATGCTTAGGAATTAAAAGTAAATTATCATTAACTAAACTAATTCTTTCATATCGTGAATATTGCCACTTTTCTTTATTGATTTTCCATGGCAGAAATATGCCTTCATTGTAATTTTAGGAATAATCAGTGGTTTGAAAAGTTTAACACTATTTTTAGTTATTACTCTCATTTTCTCTGATACAAACTTTGTAATTTAACTTGCCTTTGAGGTGCATAGCTAACATTGCATAGCTAAATACTGAAGAACTCTGACTGGAATTGTAAAATTCTTGTTATTATATCAGCATCAATACTTTAAGATACAAACTTTAAAGATGCAAGCATCTAATCTAGCTATTCAGATACATATATTCTTTTTGTTTTTTGCTCTTTGGGCCACACCAGATGACGCTCAGGGGTTACTCCTGGCTATGCACTCAAATAGTTCCTGGCTTGGGGGACCATATGGGACACCGGGGGATCGAACCGAACCACAGTCTGTCCTAAGATAGCACATACAAGGCAAATGCCCTACCACTTGTGCCACTGCCCCAGACCCTCAGATAAATATATTCTTTTGGAGGGAGTGCTTGGGCCATACCAGGTGAGCCTAAGGGTTACTTCTGGCTATGAGCTTAGAAATCGCTCCTAACTCGGAGGACCATATAGGACGCAAGGGGATTGAGCAGCAGTCCGTCTTAGGCTAGCACAGGCAAGGCAGACACCTTACTGCATGCATCACCACTCCAGCCCCTATATACTTAAAGTAAATGGGAGTTAGGAACAAAGATAAAACAATTTCCTTTAGTTTCATTTTAACTTTCTTAAAGTTAAACTTTCTTTGCATTAGTTTATTATAATCACCTTATTTTTTTGGGGGGTCACACCCGGCAGTGCTCAGGGGTTACTCCTGGCTCCATGCTCAGAAATTGCTCCTGGCAGGCACGGGGGACCATATGGGGCACCGGGATTCGAACTGATGACCTTTTGCATGAAAGGCAAACACCTTACCTCCATGCTATCTCCTGGGCCCCTATAATCACCTTTTTAATAAGGGGTATTATTATATTTTACTAATGAAATAAATTAATATTAATGAAAACGAGTGTAGAAATGAAGAGGCATCCTTCCGTACCATTTAAAATCTAGAATACCAATCCTATTTCTAATACAGTGTCATTTTGTGACTCTACAATAGTAATCCTTTCCATTATTTTCCTATGTGCATTTTATACAAAAGAAAATGTAGAGAGATTCAAGCCAACATTTATAGTATCCATTTCACATTCCCAAGCAATAATCATTCAAACAACTAATACTGGGCCACAGAGGAAAGGAGTTATTTTTAGGATTGGAGCCATAGATATGTGTGAGTAAGGAGGCCAACTCGAGCCAAAGAAAACAAAGATTGTTTCTCTCCCTGTTCATTTACTATGGTTCACCCTTTGGATTCCTTTTCTTGGTGTTGCTCTTTGTATTTTTCCAATCCCATTATCCATTATGTGTTCCTCATTCATTCCACCTTTATCTCATTACTTGTTGCAAGGTTTTCAAGAGAAGGAGAAAAAGAAAAAGAATTTCAGCCTTTGAAAAGTTCTGCTAAGCTTTTTTGAGGGCTGTAAGCTCATCTATGGCCAGTACAGCACTTCACAGGTAAAAAATAAATAAAAAATAAATAGTAAATAAATAAATAAATAAAAGGCAGCACAGGCAAAGATACATTTTACTTTCTCCCCTATGGATTGCCCTGGAGAGTCTCAGGCCTTGCATACATGATAGAATTTCTTTATTGAATCAATATTTCAGCAGAAGCTGCTTAGAATTGATGCCCGTCAGACTTTGGCTGTAATGTGGACTCAAGGGAGGAAAGACATGGGAAGGCATATTGTGTTCGCTAGAACCCGGCCATGACTATAGGCAGAAAATGTACAAATCGAGGTCAGGAAAGGCAGTGTGCATAGCAAACTAGAAAAATCCTGACTTAGCTTTAGAGAAGAATAGTTTATGCGGTGAACAGTGAGTGCCTTGTTATTTACTTTATATTTAACAAGTCATTTCTTTGGGGGCTATTTTTCTTTTGATAATTAGAATCATATTTTCCCCAATGTATGTTGTAAAGAAAATCCCCATGCAATCTCCTTGACAGTATAAAACTGTGTCATAGTCACTTTTACAGCTTTGGCAATCTCTCCACAGCAGCCAAGTATAGACTGGTTTAGTCTATTGAATTTCTGAATCATCAAAACTACATCGAAAGCATGAATCTTTTTAAGTTTCCAAGCTTCCTACAATACGTTTTTGAGTTTTTATCAGTCTATACAATCAGAGATAGGAGTCTAAATTTACATTTGAAATGAACACACTTTTGTTATTTTATCCAGAACATATATGAAATAAATAGCTATTTTATGGACATCTGAAGAGACTTGCACAATTTTCTTATTCTGCTTTGTTTGTTTTGGGATCATACCTGGCAGTGTTCATGGCTTATTTCTGACTCTGTGCTTAAAGATCAGTCCTGGTAAGGTTTGGGAGACCACAGGTGATCCAAGGATAGAAGTCAGGTAAACTGTGTACAATGCAAGCACCTTACCTGCTCTCCTGTCTTTCAATTCCCATATAGAATTTACATAGGACTATTCTTCATTTAGCAAACAGATATAATAACTGGTGCTATATACAACAATATTTTATTTTTGGTTTTTGTTTTTTGGGTCACACCTGGTGGCACTGAGGGGTTACTCCTGGCTCTGTGCTCAGATATTGCTCCTGGCAGGCTTGGTAGATCATATGGGATGCTGGTAATCGAACCGGGGTCTGTCCAGGATTGGCCAAGTACAAGGCACACACATATACCACTATGCTATCTCTCTGACCCCTATTTACTACAGTTTTAATCTTATAATTATCCAGATAATTAAAATAATCATAATTACTTGATACATAATTCGCACAAACTTATCCGTTGCCTCATATATCTATTGTTTTATATGTATACTTATATATATATATATATATATCACATTAAGTTATTCAAGAATAATTTTAAAACTAAGATATATGGATAAATATCAATTATTCATTTTACATAATGAAATATAAAAATATACATATACCAGTATCTTATCAGAGTCAGATTTTTTTTAAAAAATTATTTTCTTGTGTGATTTTTGACCCACATTCACCTGTGCTTAGGGATTACTCTTGCCTCTATTCTTAGGAATCACTGTTGGTAGTCTTAGGCGACCACATGGATTGCCAGTATTGAATCCAGGTTGACCAGGTGCAAGAGTAATGTCCTTTCCCACTGTGCTATGGCTTCAGCCTCAGAGTCAGTTTTTTTTTTTTTTTTTTTGGATCACACCCGGTGACGCTCAGGAGCTACTCCTGGCTGTGAGCTCAGAAATTGCTCCTGGCTTGGGGAATCATATGGGACATTGGGGGATCGAACCAAGGTCTGTCCTAGGTTAGTGCTTGCAAGGCTAATGACCTACCGCTTGTGCCACCACTCTGGCTCACAGTCAAATTCTTATAGCCACATCATATAGTTGCCTTCTGGGCAGTGGCACTGGAGGTCAGGTGCCTGCCTTGCCTGCGCTAATCTAGGACAGACCGCGGTTTGATCCCCCGGTTCCCCATATGGTCCCCCGTACCTGCCAGGAGTGACTTCTGAGCGAATAGCCAGGAGTAACCCCTGAGCATCACCGGGTGTGGCCCAAAAAAAATAAAAAAAAAAACAAAAAAAATAATAATGAGTATTTTTCCAGATAACTGGCAGGAAACTAGTTTTATTTATTTTAATAGGGTAAGTTTGGATTTCATCATACTAAATTTTGAAAATGGATTTATCCAAATCTAATCAATTAAAAATTTAAATAGAGTTAAACAACTATTAGGAGGCTCTGGTGATATTAGAGAAAGAGAGAAAATCAAGGGTTAAAAGTTAGCCTTTAGCCATCCACTGGTTGCTAGATTCTGAGAAGCAGCTTACTTTAAGATTTTTTCTTAAGGCAGTATTTGTTGCTTAAAGAGGTCTGTGGGCAGATAAGATGTTATTATTCCACCTACACACACCCGCATTCTTATTTACAGCATTAAAACTCCATGTATCTAAGTACTTTAAATACCAGACCCTTTCTTTCAATGACTTTCTAAAACTCTTTGGAATTTGCTCCACACATTACCTTCCCATAAGACACATAGTCGATTATAGTTTAAACTAATTTCTTAAAAATATGAATCTATCCAAAAGCTTCTCAGCTTTGAATGATCTTTCTACAAAAGTGTTACAGAAAAACAAAATTCTATAAAAGAAAAGACCTTATATTCAAAATTAATAAATTAGTTGTTATATTGGTGATATTTTAGAAATATTAATATATTCATTCATAAAATGACAAGCATGCCCTGGTTTCAACTAGGCAATTTTTAATTATTTAAAAATAATCAGGTGAAAATGTTGTCAAATTAAGAAATTATGAGTACAAGCACTATTCATCCAAAATTCTGGAAGATGCCCAATTATGAATTAAATGTACATTATTCTAAAGGACCCATGAGGATAATACAATGTTGGCGAACAATATAGGCATCAAATCACATCCAATTAAGTCAAAGGAAACCAATTTTGGCTGTTCTAATAATCATTGTTAATACAATCTGAATCAAAATATAAAGACAAGTTTACCCTCTACATAGTACACAAAGATAAAGTACATTTTCTGTGTACTTCTGAGTACATTTTAGTGGGTATGCCAATTGTATTTCTATAGGTCTTTCTAAACAAGATTTCTATGCTATAGATGTTAAAGCATTTTGGAAGAAAATATGACAGGAAAAGATTAGAAGAAAAAAGAAAAAGAATAAGAGAGGGAAGGAAAGAAAGGAGGAAGGAAGGTAGGAAAGAAGGAAGGAAGAAAGGAAGGGAAAAAGGAAGGAAAGGAAATAAGGAAGGATGTAGAGAAGGAAGGAGGGAGGGAAGGAAGAAAAAGAAAGGAAGGAAGTAGGGAAGGAAAGAAGGGATGGAAGGAAGGAAGAAAGAAAAAGAAAGGAAGGAAGTAGGGAAGGAAAGAAGGGATGGAAGGAAGGAAGAAAGAAAAAGAAAGGAAGGAAGTAGGGAAGGAAAGAAGGGATGGAAGAAAGGAAAGGAGGGAAGGAAGGAAGTAGGGAAGGAAAGGAGGGAAGGAAGGAAGTAGGGAAGGAAGGAGGAAGAGAAGAAGGAGGGAGGGAAGGAAGGAGGGAAGAAGGATGGAAAGAAGGAAGGAAGGAAGGTAAGAAGGAAGGAAAGAAGGAAGGAAGGAAGGAAGGAAGGAAGGAAGGAAGGAAGGAAGGAAGGAAGGAAGGAAGAAAACATGACTTGAACTAGCCTTTCTAAGTAATAGATTAGGAAAAATGTAACCCTGCATATATATTAAAAAAACTATCTTGTTTAAATAATAAGATGCTTACAAATTTTGTAGTAAATATTGTTTACCACAATTTTTTGAATCACTATATAAAGGATAAAAGACTACAACTCAAAATTTAAGTAGATTTTGTTTTTCAAAACAATTATTTCTAGTTGTGTTCCCAAGTTACTATAAAGAATCTATTCATAAAAGAGTAAAAAGGATAATTAAATAATAAAATAGAAATAGAATGATGGTATCCAAAAGGGAATAAAATTTGTTTATATAAAATGTCATATTAACTAATTAAGATTTGTTTCCTAAACTTTTACTTTATAGGATCATAGAATAACAATGAGTTAAAGATTTTAATAAAAATGTATAGACAAAAAACATAAAACTTTTTTAATTTCTTTGACATACTAAGTATAATGTGTGGAAAATAAAACCAGTCTCTGAAACATAAACCATGTCTTTTTATAAAAATTTTTAAAAACCTTATATCATGATTATTCTGTCTTCCAGTTTGCTTTATTTTTAAAGATGCTAACAATGAATTATACAACAGATAACTTTAGACTACATGTAAATGAATAGAACATATACATAGGAACTATGTTCTGATAAAGAACAATATTTTAATAATCTTTAACCTATTAATATTACAATAGTGAAATTTTTACTCAAAAGCTATATTTGAACTTTAAAGACTTAATTTGTTCTACTCTCTTGTTTTCAAAATCACCAGGGAAAACTTGTCAACAGTGATTTATTAGTCAGCTAGAGAGAAGTAAAAACGAATACAACAACTTAATATATAGAAAAAGAATCACTACCCTGATATCAGTGAGTGCCCAAAGTCAGAAGGCATTGAAAAAAATAATCTAAAATCTTGCTGTAGAAATACTTTTCTTCAAGTCTTACTTTAATATTATGGAAAGAAATGTGTTTAAATTCGATATTGCACGCGTCCTCTGGATACTGCTCATCTGAACTTGTGAAATCTTCACAATTATGCCTTATCTTGACAATATATAAAGTAGCTGTCTCTAACTTCCATCCTTTTATTACTTTTCAAAAAATTAAAACCTTAATTTTAAAATTAAAATTTACTTGGAATAATCAATTATCATTTTTTAATTTTTTTTAGTTTTGAGGCCACATTCAGCAGTACTGAGTGCTTACTGTAGGTTTAGGATAACAATGCTCACATGTAGGATGCCTGGTACAAAGATAGTGTCCTTCCTGCTGTACTATTGTTTTAGTTCCTAAATATTCTTTTTTTTACCATGAAGGAGACATTTTGTATAGATTTTACATAAATAGGCATTTTGGAAAATTAAAGTAAAATTCCAAAAATTTGGGGTGATAATTAAATAAGATCAATTTTAAGTTTTACCTAGCTCTTACATACATCCTTAAACAATCACAACACATAAAAATACATTTTATTTTAATAAAAGCAAAAGGAAGATATATATCAAATTGAGGATGACATTTGACACTTATATCCGATTAAGCTATGTTTTTTACTTTTAGTTCTATAATAATATTTCTATAAAAACAAGTTATGGTTATATATTGTTTATACTTTACAATTGAGGTATTACCTATTGTTAAATTCAATGTCTAAAATATTACTTCCATGTAAGCGTATTTTCCTTTGCTACTTATGCCTCGAAGCTTCTGCTATGAACATTTGGTAGGTATGACTTTTTTCTTTTCCACTTCTTCATAGCACAGGTCATCAAAAATAGACTCTAACATATGCAAAGTTTGGACACTACCACTGAAATGTGTCCCTGACTTGAATCTGAAAGCAACTCTATCTTAAAAACAATTCAGATACTAACAAATATATACAAGATATTCAATGAAAATAGAATTCTTAAATGATTCCCCCAAATATCAATTAATTTCAAGTGGTACACAATTGCATAATCATAACATAATAATTTCATAATAACAACAATGAGTTAAGCAAAAAAAACTTTTCAGATTGTTGGTATGGCAAATATAATATTCATATATATAAATATTAATGTTCATGCAAGTTTCAGTATATAAAAAGGCAGCTCCTACCTCCATCTCCAGATCCTGATCCTGCATCTGGTGAAAGAGAAAGAAATAATTTAGTTTTGCTTGAGAAGTATTAAAAGTAATAATAGTAAGCATTTTTTAGTCTATGCTTAGTTTCCTTACTTAATATATACATTAAGAAAATCATTACTGGGGGCCAGGGGGTGGTGCTGGAGGTAAGGTGCCTGCGCTAACCTAGGACGGACCACGGTTCTATCCCCCGGTTTCTCATATGGTCCCCCGTACCTGCCAGGAGCGACTTCTGAAGTTCACATTTTTTTTTTGGTGTGGTTTTTGGGTCACACCCGGCAGTGCTCAGGGTTTACTCCTGGCTCCATGCTCAGAAATTGCTCCTGGCAGGCACGGGGGACCATATGGGGCACCGGGATCAAACCAATGGCCTTTTGCATGAAAGGCAAACGCCTTACCTCCATGCTATCTCCTGGGCCCCTGAAGTTCACATTTTGAAACTTTTCATTGATTAAGGTACTGTGATAATTATATTGTCAATAATTCCCATGAACTTAATTTTAATATCAAATCCATTACCATTATACTCAGTTCCCTCCCCCATCATTCCCACTATCCCTCCTTTTAACTCCCACATTAAAAGCTATGTTATGCAGATCAGTTCTTTCTTTGCATTTCATTTGTCCCTTTGTTAGCCTTTTGTCACACATCTTTAAGCCCCACACTTGAAAATGATCATTTTATATCTGTCCCTTTCCTTCTAACTACTCTAGTCCTATCCATGTGGATGATTTTGTTTCTTAGAGCTTCAAAATATTCCATTGCATATATAATATATTTCACAATTTGATTCATTCATTTGTAGTTGAACATTTGAGTATTCATATCCTTAGCTATTATACAAAATGCAATAATAAACATTAAGTGCATATTTCATTCTTAATTAATGCTTTGTGCACAGATTCCAAGAAGTATCACCGGGTCACATCGGAGTTCTATTCTAATTATTTGGAGATATCCCCAAATCCTCCATGAAGGAACCAAACAACATTTAGAGGAGAGTTCCTTTCCCACCACAGAGATGATTTTTCAGCATTGTGCTCAATGTTCCATGCACCCTACATGAAATCATCAGGAAAAGCAACATGTCTACTGCTTTTCTTTTTCTTTTTCTTTTTTTTAATATATTTTTTCTTTCATTTGGTTTATGAAGTCACACCCAGTGACTCTCAGGGCTTACTCCTGACTATACGCTCAGAAATTACTCCTGGCTAGGGTGACCAAATGGGAAATGGAATCTAACTGTGGTCGGTCCTAGGTTTGCAAATGCAAGGCAAATGCTCTAACTCTTGCTCCATAGCTCCGGCCCCTTTTCTGCTTTTCACTTATTGATCTCACCCCCTAATTAAAGTTGGTCAAGTCTTACTGTTTCTGAGTAACCAATTCCACCAAATCCCATTTTTTAGCTAGTCAAGGCCACTGAATAGCCACTGGCTTCCTTTCTCTCAGAGCAAGTCTATCATCTGACTTAACGCCTCTTAACTTCTTTCTGTTCTACATACACTTTTCTATGTCTTTTTAACATTACTAATAGGAAATAAGGTATTACTGCCTTATTATTTTCTACCTGATAGATAGTGATTTCAAGCTGATATAACAACCTGGGTTCAAGACCAACATCAAAAGCCTCATTTATGGATTTGTTTGCTGCTTTGGCCAATTAAGATAAAACATCCTGTCTAACTTGTTTGCCTACATGACACTTTATTGGGAAGCAGCACATAGAAAAAAGGCATGGCAGAAGAAATATCACAGAAGGTTGGCAATATGGAGGAATGAATGTTTTGCCTTGTCATCATGGTTAGCATTAGAACTACAACATTAAAAAAGCAGTAAGCAGAAATTTTAGCCTTGTGGAGACAGAGCAATTAAATTCATAGATCTAACATTATATTAAATCCTAAAGTCAAATCATTAACTGATTACCTGACTTGGGTCAGCATATCCTTTCTTCAGAAGAAATTTATCTAAGACACTAATGGCAAATCCTCTTTAAATTTTGTCTATCAAATAAGATTATAAAGCATAGAATTTGACTACTTAATGATATAAAATGAATTCAGGTGGATGCCTTTTCCCCATAATTAAATATTCCTTGGAGTACTTAAACTGATAATCATGTCACAGGATTATTTCCTTTGGATGGGACAAATATTTGAATAGTCATTATTATTAAGAATTATTTTTTATACTTTCCAAGATAATATTTCTACTGAATTTATTTTAATTACTCTAAACTTTAATTCAGTATGATATAACATTGCTAGAGGCTAAAAAGAGATTGTATTGTAATAGCATTAATACATTAATACATTCAATCTGAACTCTAGTTCACTGTAATCATCTTCCTTTTACTTTTTCATAATGCCAATTTCTTTGTACATACATGAAGCCAAGAGAAAATATCTACAAACTTAGGGATTCCAAAATTCCATGATTATTCATTGAATAATATCAGTATTTCTATGCAAACTTTCTAAACATGTTTGTCATCTAATCAATGTGATGGCAGTTCATATTTATTGGGTTATTTTATGACTTGTTGAACAAGAGCATATTTAAAATGCTTAGCATAGATACTGCTTAGGACATAATTAAAATTCAAATAAATTTATTGTCTGTTACTCTATCTGGTTTATAATAAATATATATGCATAGAAATACTTTAATGGCAGTAGTAGTTTCACTGGCACTTAACTTGCATGTCACTGAAAAAATAAATGCTATGAGCCTTAGACATGTTTTAAACTATACAAGTAACTAGGAAAATTGACACTTAATCCATAACAACATTATTTAATACTGATGAACATATTTAATTGTTTATCTAAGAAAAATCATTAAGCAAAACAGAGGTAAGTAGTCCATTAAAAGGCTTTTTTTTTTAGTGAGAAACACTAAAGAAACACTGTTAGATCATATTAGAACTTGTAGTAAATGTATTTCTTCAACATAAAGATATGAAATTGCAGTATAGGAAACATTCTGTGCACAACAATATTTGTAAGTTCAATAAACTATGGTAAATAAGTTATATACATATGTAGATGCCTTCATGCTTACATATCTGAACTAGCTGCCTCTATTATATGTCAAACAACATTAAAAATAAATAGAAAATCTATGAAGAAAAGATGAGAAGCTCTATTAGATCGAAAATTAGCACTCCAATTTATTTACAGTCAGATGTGGTTAATCAAAATTACTTTTTCCCCCTCCATCATTACTCAAATCAAAAACCTTTTCAGATTTTTAAGACACTGGATGATGGACTTAGGAAAATTTGCTTACTAATTAAATCCTGCAGAAATCTAAGTATATAAATGAGTTGGGGATGGATAACTCAATTGTGATTAAATTTTATACTTGATTAAGTATTTGTTTTCATAGTATAATTGACACATAAGGGATTGGAATGAAAAGATTTGAACAAATTAGGGGACTTTGATTGTATATACTGAGAAGAACTTGGAGACTGAGAAGTCAGAAAGTACTGATTTTGCTACCAAATGACGTTAGTCAATTTATGACTCTTTTTTTTTTTTTGGTTTTTGGGTCACACCCGGCAGTGCTCAGGGGTTACTCCTGGCTCCATGCTCAGAAATTGCTCCTGGCAGGCACGGGGGACCATATGTGGCACCGGGATTCAAACCGATGACCTTTTGCATGAAAGGCAAACGCCTTACCTCCATGCTATCTCCCGGGTCCCAATTTATGACTCTTTACTAGGACTATTACTCATTGCTCCTCCAATAGCCATTATCAGAGAAAGACAGATATTCAATATAATCTTGAATAAGTAATTCTTTCCAAGAAACTTCATAATTTGCTTAAATCATTCCTGGTTTCTCGGAGTCAGAGGTTCCTATTTTTTAATCTTCCCTATGGCATTTGTCCTGGAGAACTATATACAATTTTATCTCCCTGATGTAGAGCAGAATGAATTTCCATCACTCGTTTATTTCTTGTCTTTCCATTTGTCTCATTCTTGCTATAAGCAGCATTTTGGTTTTTCTTTTCTCCAGGGAAAGTTAGACCAACGACACTCACATGGTGCTCTCAAAAATGTAATGTTCATGACTTCTTGCAGAAAAAGCAGCAATGATCTGCTTGTACTAGTAGACAAGAAGCAAATGGAACCCTGGTTCAGCTTTCTTCCCAATTCCCCCTGCATGAAGGGCATTCACATCATGTGTTAGAAAATCATGTAAAGGTAATGACTTCATCAAAACCAAAACCAAAGCCAAAAGAGTCTCCACCATTGCCCATGAGGAGTAATAAACATGTTCCTTTACTAATTATCAGAAACTCTGGTGCTCAGCCAAAACAACAGCAAACAACAACAACAACAACAATAACAACATCTTTACTGAAAATAGACTCAAGAGAACTTTTAAAAGAATGTGACTTTATCCTTCCCCATACATCATCCATGTCAGCCATTATAGATGTATCTTTTAGAAATGCCTGTTGCCTACCAAAGGGTTTTTGAATAAAATAGCCTGTTCCTGTACTACTCTATATTTCAGTATTTAAAGAAAATTCATTTTTCTTTCATAATCACTTTTTCCTGAATATTCTTAAGTTATTCAAGTCCCCAGAAATTAAGAATTTTCCGAAAGAAAATCATTTGTCAATAGAACATCAAGTATTAGGAGACATTATCAAAGGAGTGTTTTTTTTTTTATCAGTTTGGGCTTAGTTTTTTCTCTCTCTTGTTTATTCACTAGTTCTCACTTTCATTCTCTCTAATACTGTTCAACCATAATGAAAAAGAGGAGAGCCAAAATATCTAAGATAAGAAGCCACGGTTTCTCTTCTCCTTTTTAATACCATTCATGGTACAACATAACTAAAAAGCTTTGTCGACTCCCAGGTTTATTGTGTCAGAAAGAACTGACATTCTTAGAATTAATGTCCATCACTAATATATTCTTCATTATAATCTGCTAAATGTTTTGAAGAGCATTTGGGTGAGCTGCTAAAATTATCCACATCTTAAATTCTTAATCCAAATCCACAAGGCTTTTCTCCCATAGACAAAGTTATTATTAAATGTAAACAACAAACTTCATTCATGCCTAGGTAGATTTCTGTATATCTGCTCCTGGGCACTCAATCTTGATTTCTAATTATATTCTTTAACTGTTGCAATTTATAAAGTAACATACATCAAAATCTACCAGTATCCTTAGAGTACCTTTTCTCTTTAATGCTGATATGATTGAAAGGAAAAGGGACAAAGAATAAGAAGCATGACTCTGAATTATGTATCTGGAGACAATGGGTAAAGCATGACTTTTGGATTGGTGGGTTTGGGTGTCAGAATTTATTCAGAAGGAATAGACTGAGGGAAGCTTGAGGTAGTCTGTAGGGAAAGGTACATACCTGTAGCACATGATCCTTCTGACATCACAAGTATCTCACTCTGCTGTTTGCACGCAGCCTGTCGCAGGTAACACTCATTCTGGTAGCTCTCCCCGTTGGAGCCACACACAGGCACATAGTCACTGTTGCACTGGGAAGCACAGAGATAGAAGGCTACTGTTAGGACCGCACTTGGCAAGTCTTTGGCATCTTGAAAAGAAATGATCATTTACATGATCAAGCACTTGTCTTATGTTTCTTTATCCCATTTGTATTCATTATATCTCTGACCTTGTAAGGTCATTATTCAAAGCCCCCAAGTCATAAAATCAGTATTTGATTCAGATGAAATCAAATGATATGCATGATATCCTTTCAGTAACAGTTTTGCAAACCTAAAGGGACAGAAAGGGAATTGAGGGGGAAAAGAGGGAGAAAATGGAGAAGGATGGGGAGGGAAGAGGAAAAAAGAGAGGGGGAGAGAGGTCAAGAGAGACAGTGAGAGACACAGAGAGATGGGGAGAGGGAAGAGGGGGTGAGAGAGAGGGAGAGAAAATGAACATTAATGAAGTGATGGGTGTTAGAACACTGTATGACTGAAACTCAAACCATCAACAGCTTTGTAATTCTGTATCTCAGTTATAAAGTTGTTTTTAAAAATATATGATCCATAGGATGGTAAGAAGGGTAAAAATTAAAATTTGTGATATGTTACAGTGTTTATAGTCTGAATTTAAAGATAGATAATTATCTCCTATATTTAGAACTTAGAATATGTTCTATGATATATGTATATGTATGGTTAATATATGTTTTACAATATGTATAATTATATATGTACAGTTGATATATGTATAGTTAAAATGCTGGAGAATGCTGGGTTTTCTTTTTTTTTCTTTTGACTTTGTCACCACATCTGGCTATGCTCAGTTTACTCCTAGCTCTGTGCTCAGGGATTATTTGGCTGATCAAGGGAACAAATAGGGTTCCTAATATCAGACACAGGATGTATCCTTGCAAGGCAAGAACTTTATAAACTGTACTATATCTCAGGTCCCAAGAACTCTGACTTTTCTCTGCTGAAGTTAATCTCTATAAATTTTGAATCATTTGAATAAAGCATGCAGATTACTAATTAATTTTAATATAGCCTTAAGTCATTGGCAGTATAGAGAGGAAAAAAGCATTGTCAAATAGTGTGGAAAAATTAATAACTAACTATATTAACTTTGATTATTCAATAGTATGGTTATTGATCTATATTTTTATGAAGTTTAAGTTTGTTAAAAAGTCTCATTAAAAATACACACATTTTATAATGGAGATCTGACAACCCTCAGGGTAGAGTCATCAAAATATTATCACACCATAAAGCATGAGGAATAACTTAATCATGTTCTTTTTTTTTTTTGCTCATTGTGATGGCTCTTTATGCCACAGATGAGATTTCATGATGACTATTATAAAGCATTTGTTTAATTAGTACATATTGTAGTGATCAACTTGATTACTTATGAATATGTAGCAACAACAGTAAAAAATTTCATATAAATATATAGATTTTTGAGGATTTATATTTCTATTAAAATATTTGAATTTTTAATTACCAGCATACTTATAACTAGCACATACAAAATAAATCAATTATTTAACATGGACTAGTGTTTTATATATTATATTATGAAAGTTCTATTATAAATTACTTTCAATCATTTACACAGAAAAGCCCAATTTCAACCAGACAAAAACTGAGATTTTGGTTTCCTTAAACTCATTATATTTTCTCTTCTTTAGTTAATCATATATCTCTTGCTCTTTGATTTTACATATCTTAATATAATATAAATGGTATAAACTGAAGCTATTGAAATGAAAGCTTTATTATATGCTTAGTATTTATTATTGAAAACTTAAATATATAATTTTTCTATTAGTGATATAATTTTCTCCCAATATTGAATTCAAATTGCACAATACTCGTTCATGTTATAGTCATTATTACTGGCAATGTGTAAAGATTTCACGATCAAATCATATCTACTTATGCATTACTGTAATATTAAAATGATATAAAGTTTTCACAAATGAAATAATTTTGATGAAAAATTTTTTTTTTTTTTTGGTTTTTGGGCCACAGCCGGTGACGCTCAGGGGTTATTCCTGGCTATTCGCTCAGAAGTCGCTCCTGGCAGGCACGGGGGACCATATGGGGAACCAGGGGATCGAACCGTGGTCCGTCCTAGGTTAGTGCAGGCACCTTATCTCCAGCGCCACCGCCCGACCCCTGAAATATTTTCTATAAATTCGAATGTAAACAGTCTGAAATAAACATACAATAGTTTACAGAATTATTCTATTAACCCCCATACTCAAGTCTATGTGATTCTAATTTAAAATTGATTTATTCAATTGTTTGTAAATCATTCTGATTAGAATACATCTGTGAAAGAGCTGTCTTCTCTTATCAGATACAATGATGGTAAATAGTCATATAAGTACAATATATCTTATAATATATGAAAGTAGTATTCCAAATACAATATAATAAAATGCAGTATGATACATGTGAGTTTGAATTTGAAAATGGGTTTCCCATAGGATTTCAGTATGATCACTAATAAAAAATGGCAATTTCAAAACATAGTAGAGACATAAATGAAACATGATTTTTCCCAATGATTAGTACTAAGAAAGAATTAAATAAATGAGACTGATGGTGTTGCCATTAAGATCCATGACTTAAGATAGCAGATGGTGTTTGGTCAATGTATTACTTTCAGGACAGAGACAGGAGTGTCTGAGAAGGATGTTAAAGGACATACACTAGAATTTCTAACCATACTGAAGAAAGGCCAAAAATATTGAGCAGGTGGTAACATGTAATAGTTAATAGATCAGAAGATTTTTTCAGTAGGTCGATGGGTCCATAGTCAGTATGAACAATCGCATTATTTTGCTTTGCATGTTCGAACCTTGGCATTCTTGTCTCTGGTTTCCTTTTAATCTCTAAGTCTCAGTTTATAGATATGTGTATCCACATTTTCTCTTCCTTAGTCTCCAGAATTTCTCTATTTCTCTTTCTCATCTACTTTTACAGATTACTCAGATGCAGTCAATAAGTGGGTGTGAGGAATATTTATTATCTCTGTCAAGTGCTAGTACACAATGCCGATATGCATCTTGAAATATCGTATAAACTGATAAAGTTCTACTATGCCACATCTCAGGGATTCAGTGAGCCAAATGTGACTAGTGCTAAAATAGAGCTGCCAAGTTCTACACACAAGCCAACAGGGAGATTTGTTTGGAGCTGGAAAGAGCTTAACAGTAGATTATCAGCACAATGTTTTTGGCCATTAGTACCATGACTTGCACTCATTAATATGAATAACGCATGGAGGAAGCAAATTTGAAATTATTAAGTCTCAGGAGTAAAGTCTAGACATAGGATCCCACATTTCTCTCACTGTGTTGGTGTATTTCCTAGTACACATCACTCATGATTAGATAATTCATATGTTTATAACTCAGTTTTCTCATTTGAAAAAAGTCAACTGCAACATTTGGGCAAGAATGGAGACTTTAACTAGGGCATTTGGTAAATCAAAAGTTGTGTTTTTAAAACTCTTTATCTATGTAAGAAGAAATGCAAATGAGTTTTCTTTTATAACATGACTAGCAAAGTTATCATCTCACATTAACATAAAATGTGCATTTCTAAAATAAAAATATAAAAACAGAATAATGCTAAGCACTATTATATACTATATTATTATATATTATATGCTTACTAGCAAATAAAAATGTCAGTTATTGGGTATAATTTTCTTTGGTTATTATACTACAATTCATTTCAATAGGAGAGATTCAGAGATTCAGATACAAGTCCTATAATGTAATATTATTACAACTTCCCTTCATTGTAAAAGATACATCAACTTGCTTAAGAAGGCAGCTATGGGCTGGAGAGATAGTACAGTGGGTAGGATGCTAAACTTGCATGTATTGAACCCAGGTTCAATCCCCAGTATTCCAAATGGTTCCCCAGAGTCCCAATAGGAGCACAGAACCAGAAGCAATCTCTGAGCAAAACTGGGTATGGTCCAAGTTCTAATCACCCCCCCAAATGGAAAGTATTTATGTATATATAAATACATTAAATGACTTTTATATACTAGACTATATGTGAAATTAATTTAACTGTAAACTTGGTTTGTTAATGAAGATTTCTTTTAACTGAGATTTCAACATCTAGGATCCGTGTACAAGTTACATTTTATATAATGTCGGCACCTTCAATAAAATCTGGCAAGTAAAAAGTGCTCCGCAGATGTTAATTCTGTTATATTCATAGCTGTCAAAGGCTTAGGAATAATGGCTTGGGTTATGGTGTGTTTCTCTTCCAAAAAAGAAAGATTAAAAAAAAAACCCTGCATATGTTTCAATCCTTTGATCATTCCACAAGTAACTTTTATTTCTCTGTGACTACATTTTTTAAATGTAAAAAATGTTCATGATTTTAAAATAGGAAGATCTGTCATTGTAGCCCACTAAAGAATATAGCTTCTTTCTGACTGTCTCTCTGTTTCTGTCTCTGTTTTTGTCTCTCTCTGTTTCTGTCTCTCTCCTGATCTCCTCTCTCTCTGTGTATCTCTCTCTGTCTCTCTCTGTCTCTCTATCTGACTCTCTCTCTCTCTTCTCTCATATAGCAAGAGCTCAGATATATATGGAAAAGTCCCAAAAACCTCAGCTGATAGTAGAAAATCGGTGTGTGATTGTGGATAAGAATAAGACTGAACCTTTGCATTCCTACTACTCCTAAAGTGGTGCCATTATACCTAGACTGATAGATTCTTATGCAAAATAAAGCTTCATTGTTTAAAACTATTAATTGCATATCTAATGTAACTTATTTAATGAAAATCTTTAGTATTTGGCTTGATGCTTAAAACCTAATATTTGATATTTGTATTATATACTAGTAACTGATTATTATATGAATAGTACTGTCCATAAGTAATCACTTTATGAACAATCGTTTTCTTTGTTTCCTTCCTCCTCTCATCCATATATTCATTATCTATCCATCCAACTTCTCATCCACTCATTAATAAATTTTAATGTAACTGATTTCCAGAATTCACCAGTATATTATTGGATAAATCAATAGGAAGGTAAGAATCATGAGGTTACAGATCATTTTAGAAACTCATTTCAGCACTTACATGTTAATTATTATTTTGTTGTTGTTTTGTGGAGACCACACCCAGTGATGCTCAGGGGTTACACCTGGCTATGCACTCAGAAATTGCTCCTGGCTTGGGGGACCACATGGGAGGCCAGGGATCGAACCATGGTCCCTCCTAAGTCAGCTGTGTGAAAAGCCCTCCCGCTGGGCTACCACTCCAGCTCAGTGTTCGATTTTTGTATAAAGAATTACCTATGGTTTAACATGTACTTTCATTATTATTACTTATGTTTCCATTCTTTTTTTTTTTTTTTTTTTTGGTTTTTGGGTCACACCAGTGATGCTCAGGGGCTACTCCTGACTATGCGCTCAGAAGTCGCTCCTGGCTTGGGGGACCATATGGGAAACCAGGGAATCGAACCGTGGTACGTCCTAGGCTAGCGCAGGCAAGGCAGGCACCTTACCTCCAGCGCCACAGCCCGGCCCCTATGTTTCCATTCTTTATTATTTTGTGTGCATGTTTAGGTCAGATTGAACTCAGGATTCACACTTTTAAGATGGATACTCCTTTTTGCCCTTACTAAAGCTTTTATTTGAATATATAATGTCTTGAATTAAAACAAACAGATTTCTTTTTACTTTAGAATCACTACTCAATGGGAAGTTATATATACTTATAGCATTTATTTTGATCCTCTTTAATATGAGTAGTTAATACTTCTCTTGATTATAGAAAATAGGTAGGATGATATATTTGAAGGGAAATACATATCTAAATTTGCATAAGAGATGGATAAAAATCCATATTTACTTGCATTCTCCAATAATAATTCAAATTAGGAAGTTTATTAATTATATAAATATATGATAGTATCTATTTGAAATTTATCTCTCAACCAGAAAAACTAGTTAGCATACTATTTTAAGTGAAATAAATTTTCACATATAAATGTGAAAAAGAGTATATAATTTAATTCATAACTATCAGACTGAAAATTAGGATAGTATGTAAGAACATATATTTTAAGGACATATCATTTTTTAAATCAGATTCTGGTGCTAAAAACAAAATAATCCAGTAAAAATATTAAGCAACAAAACATGACCCACCAAATTTATAAGTAAATAATGGAAAAGGACAGAATACTGAAGCTCTCAGATAAAAACATTATCTCTTATCTGATGCACTACTTGTGCATTTTATTTAATCTTCAACTTAATTGATTCACTCTATAATCCTGGCATTTTAAGTCTAAATTTTCCACTAGGGAAAAGATTTTTTTCTTTCACAAGACTGACAACTAGGGCAAATTCTAAACTATAGCAGGAGTAATCTAGTAGAAATCTTTGGGATCAGAAGATGCACCCAACTGGGGTTCACTCAAATCCAACCCCAAGTGTCATATAACCTATTGAACGACACTAGGATGCACCTTAGAGATCTCCAAAACACTCCTGGGTGTGATCCAGGAAATCTGGTAATACTATCAGCCTTTAAATTTCCAAATGCTCAGCCCAAAACAGCACTACTTTGGGCCCTGCATTCCTGTTGATTGGTTGAACACTGTGAGGTGTGGCCTCTTGGTTCCTGAGCACTGCTTAGAAGGGCCTGTTCCAAACATAGTGATAATTACAATTTTATTTAAAATTTGAATATGTAATCATTCAATTTATTTAAATAAATTATAAATATAACTTGCAAATATATGAAAACAAAATAAATCATTGCTGATAGCAGTTTTACCAGGGACAGAGATGTGAAATAAGTGCTAGATGAGATTCTTGTATGTATAGATTGAGGTTACAAACATGGCATTCTGAAGAAAATCTGGCATCTCCTCTGTCCCATCATGACCACTAGCAATGGTGCCACAAATAAATCAATTGATATTAAAAAAATCTCATATTTATGATATATATGCATATATACTTACATATATAAAAAGATACATATATTTATCAGCAACCTTTATCTATGTAGAACGTAATAAGCCTTTTCTGCTTGATGAATACTTGTTAGAATCACAAATTTCCATTTTAGAAACTGTTTTCCTTACTTTTATGTTGTGTAGGCCACTGGCTCCTATCAACTCCATTACATAATATGAAATTTAAGAGAACTAGAGGTTGCATGAAGAAATGACACAAACTCCTGTGGGTCTTCAACTAATCATTAATCTAACTCTATGTTCCATTTAGTTAACATCTGGAGAAAGTTGAATTGGAGAACCCTCGTGCTTTTCACATTGTTTAGTGTAGCTGCACATCTTTAAAGTTGTTGTCATATGCATATTAAATATACACAAATATATTCTTGACATTAACTTTTGTTTGAAAGACTATAGAATAGGCATAACAATACTTACCCATCGGGAGATGGTGCACTTTAAAAACATCAATTGTTTTAGTGCATTTTTTTTTGAACGAAGACAATGATATCCAAGAAGCAGTTAGTTTACAAGCTACTTAAGCTACTTTTAAATGTGAATGCTCTATGTCTTACTTGATTCGATTTATATAAATTCTTCAAAATTATTAAATATTATATAGCAACTTAGATGTAAACTAAATTATAATATTTTATCTGTGTATTTCTCTATATTATATTGTTTATTTATATTTATATCTACAACGTTTTTTCTGAGCCCTTCTATGTAATTTTTCTGATATACTGTTTAAATTGTTTAGCCTTCAAATATATTTTAAAGTAAGTATATATGGTTATAAGCATATTTTAAAAGAAAAAAGTTAACTTCTAAGATAGAGTACTTGTTAGATAATGAAATTTCTTGACAGATCATAACTATGATGATATGAAAATAAACTTAAGACACTGATAACCTTTTACCAATGTTCAATCTTTCTTTTCCTCCTGCATTCTCCAGTCCTCTTTACCTTCTCCATCTCCAATCAATATTTTTAAATAAAGCAAAATATAGTCTTCTCAATTTATGAAATGACTTGTGTTTTATTTTTGTTTTTTGGGCTCCCTGGGAAATTCTATTAGACTCTGTTGTAATACCTACAAAGAGTTGACATATATTAATAAGTTCCAAAATTAAAAAACTGTACAGTACTTTTTGAAGTCATATTAATAAGGAGTTTTTTTATAATCTGAACCAGCCTACCAAGATAATGAAATTCAACATTTAAAAAAAAATAGATCAGTATAATTAAAAAGATAACCTTAGTCAAAAAGAACAAAAGTCCAAATTGATGCTGTTCATCCATAGACCAGTTAGATAATTTTCTGTAGTACTTGGCTAATAAAATGCCTACTGGAGGACCAAAGACACAACTTTTTCCTTTGGCAAGACAAAGAGTAATTTGAACCTCTCTCGCTTTGGTGGCAGTGACAGCTATAGCATGTATATTTCTGCAAAAATCTATGACTTCTTGACATCAGTTGGTTCTCTTGCCAGTACTTTTACTTAGTGCGAGCTTTCCATTTAGGTGGCACAGCAATAAATTGCCCAGTGATAGGTCATAAAGAGAGTTCCCTGCCTAGTATTCTCTTATATTCTCTAATGAATTCAAGTATCAGATGTCTTACCTTGAACTGACAGACGCAAGTCACAGTTTCTCCAATTCTTAAGCATTCCCCATCAAATTTGCAGGTATTGGTATCACAGAGGAACAGATCATTTTCTCTGTCATCATAACCTCAAATTTAAAGAGAACATCCCAGTCATTACATAAAAATCTTGTGGGCTTGAACTAAAATCCCCACTCTCTTGATGCTTGAAAAGAATTGCCCTCTACTTGGATGAGAAAAGTAGTTGGAATGAAATGCAGTTCCTTACTGATAACCCAAGACATCTAGATAAATAAACTCGATTTTTTTTGTCACCATTTAGTTTTCTTTCAGTACTTTAAAAAATAACAATACTGCTTCATTTCAGCTGGGAAATTATTAGAGGTCAGCAATGAAGTTTTAATGCTCACTTATGGACCTCTTATTTTCTTACTAAATGAACTATAGTATATGTTCCTTAAACTCCACCTTTTAGAAAAGAACTGGTGATGATTTCTGAATTCTATTTTAACATTTCCTCATCTTTCATGATTCTTTTGCTTAAGATCTGAGACAACCTTTTCTTTGAAATTTCCCCAGACAAAGAGGAAACAAAGCGCCAATAATAAAGATAAACAGGCACAGTGTCTACGGTGATGGTCTGTCTGGCTCAATGGAAGATTGATCACCTCTAAGTTAACAGGGGTGGTTGGGGGGGCGTGCCAGGTTCCTGACAGTCTGCCTGGAAACCAGTTCATTCTCTTTACTTCTGGCAGAACCCTTTAAGATACCACGTTAATAATGAATTTCTTGTCTGCCAACCCCAATTTCTCATTAGAAGTTAGTTATTTCCTAGAACAATACCAGATGGATACATAAAGCTGGTCATGTTAGCTAACAAACATCTCAAACAATTTTCACATTGTTTATTAGTATTCTTATGCTAGAATATCAAAAAAGTGATTAGACAAGAGCAAAGTAAGACATACTTTCTCAACTAACTTGTGCATTAAATAATAAGGAAGTTTTAAAAACATGTTGCATTTTATTATGATGGCACATTTCTAAATTACCAAAATAGAACAAAGGCTATTTATTGACCCAAATATCATAGCATTGCAAATCCCAATTTGATTTTTAAAAGTACAAGTTAAATTGATGCAAAAATATGGGTTTTTTTCATGGCATCAGTAATGACACAGGGACTAGATATCCTTTCATCGGATGAATTGAGTTGGCAAGTTTCTCCTCTTCGAAGTTCCATATACTTCAGCTCACATATATCCCTAAAAACTACTTTATCCAGAGCCAGATTAAGCGACAGTAGAATTATATTTACAGAAGGTGAAAATTACATACACACTTGCTAAAACTAGAAAAGCACCGACCTAGGGGACAATATCCAGGCATGTTAATGGAGTTTAAAATGCCAATGAAATCACACCACAATCCCGCCTGGTATACTATTGGACTGTCATAGTGAAATGTGAAGCCAGCTGAATGGAGTGCAGCAACTCCCATCCTTAGGCCCTATTTAATTAGGAAGCTTTAGCAGAACGAAGGCTGCCAAGCAATTTCCTTCAGATTCTGAAAGGATCCAATAGAGTGTCTGACCCATCCCAAGGAAGTCAGCCCAGAAATGGAATCAGTCCCCTTTGAGGATTCTGTCCTCTGTCCCCTGCATGAAAAACTGCCTGGCCTCAGTCTGAGCCTGTGAAACCCACCAGTGACTCTTTTCTCAACTTCCCTCCGTCAGGTAATAGCTGACAAGGCAAGCGAAGGACATCTCTGCACAGCAAAAACAATGTTTTCTGCTGTCAAGGAGAAGAGAGCTTGAAAGAGCAAAGGAGCAAGAGAGTTAGGAAGCAATAGGAGAGGAGCCGGATGTGTTTCCAGATGCTCTGGGAAACACAGTCTCCTTTAGAAATCCTGTGACCTGGTCCTGAATGCCAGTCCAGCGCACCCTGTGACTATTTCCACCAGCAATCAGTGGCCCCCAGTAACCACCCCGCAGTCGCCATTGGATTCATTGCTTTCTCACTCCTTCATTCCCATAAAGTTATCCTTTGCTCATTAAAGACTAGACTAGTCTAAAAAAAGACTAGACTTTATTATTCTTTAATCATGAAGATTCTATTTTACTGTTTCCTCAAAAATTGGTCACCCCTCCATGAATGAAACCGCCCAGTTTAACATTCCATAAAATCTTGGCATCTCCCATTTAAATGCAAGAACGCAAAGGCGCCTACACCTGCACTTTTTTTTTTTTAACCAACCCAGACCCTTCTCCTCCATCACTTGATAGGGGGACTAGAATCAGTTCTGGGGGTTGGCTAATTTGGGTGGAAGTCCGGAGGTATCTGGCGGTTGGGGCAGAGGCAGGCAAAGGGTCAGGAAGACGCGCTCGAGTTGTCTAGTCTGAGCTGAAAAGGGCATTTTCCTGGGCTTGGCTAGGAGAAAGGATCAGGTGCCGGGGCTGTGACTTACCAGAGCAGTTCCAGCCGGTGGGTGTTTGGCAGTCACTTAAGGAGGTAGGGAAAGCCGCGAGCTTCACCGGGCGGGCGACGATGAGCAGCATCACGGGCAGCAGCAGCAGCCAGCAAAAACCTTCGCAAAGTGTCCAGCTGCTGCACTGCCGCGGGGACTCCCACAGCACCATGACTAGTTCTTCTCAACTCTGCAGTAGTAAACGGCTGGCGAAGAAGAACACGGGATCGCGGGCACCAGACAGCTCTGGTCTACAGAGCATCCCGCGGAGGGCGGCAGCAGCAGAGGCGGCGGTGGCAGAGGCACCCGACGGGGAAGCAGCGACCAAACCCGCGCATGATCTCCAGACTTTCAGCAACATCCAGCGGCCCGGCTCAGCCCCAGGAGCGAAAGGGTCCCTCGCCGAGAAGCTGCGCCGGAGTGGCGGCAAGATTCAGCCATAAGAAGAAGGGATGGGGAGAGAATCTGGGGAGCCCGGGGAGCCAAAAAGAACGGGAGTCCAAAGAGAGAGAGAAAAGAGAAGATGCCCAGGGAGGCCGGTGGAGGGGAGAAGTGCCAGCGCTCTGCAGCCCAGCAGCCGCCTCTCGCGCTCTGCCGCCCGCATCCCACTGCGCTTGGGAAGCAGCAGGTCCTTAGCCCGCCCGGGGTCACGTGGGAAGAGGCAGCCGGGCGCTGATTGGCCGAGCGGGATGCAGGTCCCGGGAGGGAGAAGGGGGGGGCGCGAGGAGGTACCAGGAGGAGGCGACGGAGGATGCTACAGATGGACCAGCCCTCCGGGCGCTGGCCCGAGTGGGCTCCGCGGGGATGACTCAAGTGGGAAGCACGCGCCTCGCAGCCAACAGCCCCCAAACCTTTCCAGACCACCTGCCCCCTAGCGATCGCGGGCTCCCCTCGAGCGCCCCTCTGCGGCCCGTGACCCCGGGGCTGAGCAGCGCCTTGCGGCGACTGGGTGGCGTCTCTCCAAGCCCCAAACTGAAGGAGACCCAGCTAGGGCGGGAGGGGGTGAGCGGGGCGCCCTGCATCCTCCGACTGAGCGATAACAGGACCCAGACTGGGGAGACCCCTCTGCAAGGGAAACCCGAGACTAGGAGCCCCTTTTCTCTAGGACGGAACGGGGAGCTGGAGAGAGGGCAAGAAGAGTGGGAAAAGCAGCTCCAGGCGGGCCTGAAAGCGGGAGCTCTCCCTGCCCCCCCCCCAACCCCCTAGCCTGCCACTCTGCGTCACTTCGGGCACCACCAGTCTGCCCGGCTCCTCCTCTCCTTCCTCTCCGCATCTCCTTTACCCGGCCCCTGCAGCCAGCCCCGCGGAGCCCCCAGATTGGAAGCCTTCCCGGCGGTCACACACTTTCCCGGCCTGGCAAAGGTGGGAAAAAGGTCTTTCCAGGGCAGGATGGGTCGGGACGCGGGCGGAGAGCGACTCGGGCCAGGCTCCTCGGCTCTGCACCGACTGGGGTATCGCGCACGCCCAACCGAGAGCAGAGCCCCATCACTTTGGAGGCTCAGAGGCTACTGGCTCCGGGCTCTTTGCTCGGTCTTGGAGGACTCCTTCCGGCGCCCAGAGAAGCGACAGAGAACTAAGCCGGAGTCTCGCTCCGTTATCCCCGCTTTCTCCGCTCCCGCGGGCGCTGCGGAGACACCCGGGCGGGACCGGCCTGCTGCTTGCTGCATTCTTCACGCTGTTACACCCCGGCCTGAGCCTGATCCGACTTTAGTCGCCGCGGTCAAACCCAGAACTGCGAGATCTCGGTTGGACCGGAGCATCTTTCTGCTTTGACCTGTGTCATGATTGCAGTCACTGTTTTTTTAATTTTTTTCGATGCTTCTCACGAAAGACTTTTCGTTTCTATGTGACTGTTGAGCTAATCGAGTTTTTTTTTCTTCCCTCCTCCTCTCCCTGCTCCTTCTCCACCCTCTCTCCTCCCCCCCCCCACTTTTCTCTCACTCTCCTGCTTCTTTCCCTCCCCCGCATAAATCTTGCTTTTTCTCCCACTCCCGCGTCCCTGAATTTGAGTGCGTTGTTCGATCGCATCTCACAGGCAATTAGCGTCCATCTCCGATCACTTAAAAGAACCCCCCAATCCACTTTGAAAACAAGGACTATCTAGCCTTTGCAGACACCACCAGAAAAACAAATTGTGCCTCGCCATCCTCTTAAGTACTTTAACCTCCAACCTCCTCCCACTTCCTAGCGTTTTAACTTCTCCTTTGAGAGATGCAAAGCTCCTCCGTACCTCAAAGACATTTTTTTTTCTTTTCCGAGGATGAAATCTAATGCTTTATCTTACATCTCCGCCTCCGCCCGGAGATTGCCACCCCCACCCCACCCCACCTGCAAAGGGGTTTTTGCATCTCAGTGTCTCTCACTCCTGGCAATTAAGCAGCAGATTCCAGGATTCACTCAATCGCAGCTCGCTCCTTACCGATGAAGACTCCATTAAAACAGATCAATTTGACCAGACGTTGCAGGCATCAGAAAACGTCTTCGAGACAGCGCAGCTAAATTCTTGAAGGAAATTGAATGCCCATTAGATATGAGTTAGCTGCCAGCAGATACAATACAGCTACTGCAAAATAGGGAATGGGAGATTACTTTCTTTTCTTGTACCATTTCGGCAGAGACAACCCTATATACATGCCTTAAATCAGAATGAAGATTTAGCACTTCCCCAATTCAACTGAGAACATGTCATTTTTCCTTAGCAGGTTGGTGTGACAACTAATCACGTTTATGAAGTCTTGCTTGAAACTAAAGGCAAAGTCCTTAAAAGTGTTTACGCAGTAATTATGATCATGAAACAGAATCTGCTAGGACTCCAGTCCTTGGCTATATAAGTAGAATTTTTGCAGAACCTCTTAACAGAGTAAAACTGTTATTGAATTCCCTGCTAAGTAAATTTTTGGCATGCTTTCTAATAATATGTACTCTTCCTAAGACATTTTGCCCCAAGTAACTTAAAGCTCCAAAGGAGTTAATTACCGGTTGTGACTGGTTAACAAATGCAGTTTCCTCCACAGAGGTTCTTTAAATTATTAAACAGTTTGAAGCAAAGCCTTTCCAATAGGAATGCTGTGATTTTCTTCAGTTTACTTGGTACTTAGTGTTACAGTGCCACCAAGAAACACATTCTAAAACTGGCAAGCACCACCAAGTGGCAGAAGAACATCACTCACTGAGAAAGGCATAGTAATACTAAGCACGTAAATAAAAAAAAATATATATATATATATACATTATTTAGACTCATCATTAGTACCAAGGAAGTAGACAGGCATTAAATTTTATGGCAATAAAGATTAGATTAGTGATTGGATTAATGCTTCAACCTCTTTTTTTCTAAGTCAAATCAGTTTATTTATTGGAACTGATTTTAAAACTAGGTCTACGATTTCACTTTGCATTGTATAGTCTATGACTACTCATCATTCAATCCAATTATATTATGTATTTTCAGGATTTCTTATTTTAAAGTCATGCCCAATATTTGCCTTCAACTATTCCTGTGTTAAAACAATGTATTTATGGGCTATACACTCTAGAATTGACTCAGAGGAGAGGAAGTAAAGTCAAACTGTCATATTTTTACTTAGAAATAGCACAGGAAAAAAAACTCTAGAGAATATATATTTTTTAAAGTTTTATTTTTCCTACTTGGGAAGGTCATCATTAAGGAACTGTTGGGTTTGTCAGAACTTCAGAGGGTGTTGGGGAAAAAGGGAAGTTATTCTAGAAAAATACAACTTAAATATAAATGAACCTGAGGGAAAAAAGCCAGTCAGAATTCTGTAGCCTCATTGATCTCTGATCACTTTAATGTTTCAATAATGGTAAGATGGGTAGATTGATTGTTATGTGTCAGATATTGTATTGTAAAGAAAGATTTCATTTGTATTTGATTCATATAACACCATTCTGCAAAGAGGAATATTGTCATTTTGCTCTTGTTTTAAGACCACATGCTAAGCTGACTACCATCTTACTGTGGCAGCCCACTTTGTCTTATTCTTCTCTTTTCATATCCTAGACCTAGTAAATCTGTTACTCAACATAACTACCCCAACAACCCCTGTGTTCTCTCACAGTAACCCAGATGGTTGTTTTGTTCATCCTGTCTTTGGTTTCCTACTCCCTTTACAACACAGCTCCCTTAGTGACCAAAATGGTGCCCAACTTACTGGTATAGCTGATATTGGTACTTAACAACAGTCATTAAATTTTTTGCATAGCCTGCTTATACCTCTTCCTTTCCTCTAGTGCACAATATGGTGTTGTCTCAGTTCCTCCCAGCTCAGTTTCTTTAGAAACAGCTGCACATGGGCACGAGGTTGACCACCTTAATTACCAGCAAAATGGTTGCTTTGTACACGAGAGATCAAGTCATCTCTCTGGTGCTGTGGTTCCCAGATCCTTTCTATTTTTTAAATTCTCCTTCCAAGGAAAAGAAAGTTGACAAGGGGGATGTGGGGGAGGGGTCACCTCTATAGTTTTAACTGTAAAAGAGAAATTTGAACAGCAAAAAGCAAAAATAGTATAAATACCACATTTTCCAGCATATAATGACTGGGTATATAAGACAACCCCCTACTTTTCCTGTTAGAATATAGAGTTTGGACTTATATTCACTGTATAAGACTACCTATCTTTAACACACACCAAATGGAAATTAAAAAACATAAGAGAAAAAGAGTAGAATCTCCCTCAAAGGTTAACAATATATGTCTAATAAATCTAGACTTTGGAATGCCAATGATCATTTTACATTTGTCATTTGTAGTGAGTGACTGTAATATTTTAATTGTGATCTGCATTGAGAGTAGGGAGAGGGGGCTCCTCCAAGAGCAGCTGGCTGCAGTGTAGTGTAGGATAGCTAAAGAGAGACAGAGCAAGCACCTCCTCTGTGCCCCCATAAAAGCTGAACAGAGAACTGAGCACCCGGAGAGCTGCATACCTGGCAGCTGGATAAGATGCGGAGGTAACTCAGCTCTTCTGTGTGACCTGAAAGATGATTGAATCAGGACAAGCATAGGACTGAGCACCGGAAAGCTGCATACTAGCAATGACACCTGGTGGCTGGATGGGATGCAAGGCTTGATAATTCAGCTCCTCTGTGTGCCCTGAAAGATTAATCAGGACAAGCAGAGGACTGAGTGATGACGCTTGGCAGATGGTTCGATGTGGTGGTAAAAGGAGGATAGATCAGTAGTCCCTGAAGCTGGAGTAAGTTTCAGCATGCCTTATACTGGTGTGTAAGACGATCCCTGACTGTTAGGAAGTTTTTCATGGGTTAAAAAAATCATCTTATACGGGGCAGGCAGGGTGGCGCTAGAGGTAAGGTCTTGCAAGGTAAGGTAAGCGCCTTGCAAGCACTAGCCAAGGAAGGACTGTGGTTTGATCTCCCAGGGTTCTATATGGTCCCCCCATGCCAGGGGCAATTTCTGAGTGCTTAGCCAGGAGTAATCCCTGAGCATCAAATGGGTGTGGCCCGAAAAGAAAAAAAATCATCTTATATGTCAGAAAATACAGTTGTTTCAAGCATTAAAAACAAGACTTAAGTCCTTTTTAAAAAATATATTTAAGCACCATGATTACAAACATGTTTGTAGTTGAGTTTTAGTTAATAAAAGGAACACTCCTCTTCACCAGTGCAATATTCCCACCCCAATACCCCAACCACCTCCTTCCCCACACTCTACTTGTAGTTACAACACTCTATTTATCTCACTACCATTGTCATGCTAGTTGTTTGTGTAGTTAATTCTCCAAATATACTTACCACTCTTTATGGTAAGCTACATATTGTGGGTTGGTCCTTCCAGCCCTCATCTTTATTGTTTCTGGGTATTATTACAATAATGCCTTTTATTTTTCTTAAATTCCATAGATGAGTGAGACTATTCTGTGTCTATCTCTCTCCCTCTGACTTATTTTACTCAGCATAATAGTTTCCATGCCCATCCATGTATTGAAAATCCAGATTATGGCTACTGTAAGTAGCTCTGCAATTAATATATGTGTGCAGAAGGCATTTTTATTGTGTTTTTATGTTCCTAGGGTATATCTTTAGGAGTGGTATAGCTGGATCTTATGTTAGCTCAATTTCCAGTTTTTGAGACATCTCTATATTGTTTTCCATAAAGACTTAAATGAATTGCATTAAATCTGTACAATGCTTTTGGGGGATTATTGCCATTTTAATAGTGTTAATTACATTTGTCCCCTTTTCCTTATGTCCTCTATTATTTCTTGAAGCAGTGTTTTGTAGTTTTCTTTGTATTGGTCCGTTACCTCTTTAGTTAAGCTGACTCACAGTATGTGAGTGAAATGTTTTAAATATCTATTTCTTCTCTATCATTATTATTTTGTTGTTTTAAAGTTTTATTGGAGTCAGATAAAAAAGGGAAGACATGAGTTAGGCAGGCATGTTGCAGGGGCTGTATATGGTGGACAGGGCCTTAGAATAAAAGACTCAGGTTTTAATCCTGATTTTGATTGAGGTGACCAGATGCAATACCACTGATCAATACTGGGTAGGCTGTTTACTATCTCTCTGGTCATAATTATTTAATTACTAAATATAGGCACTACAATGTGTAATATTGTTAATATTAATGTTCAGGAATACAATGTTGTATTGATGAATGCAACACAAGTACCAGAAGAGTGTCAGTTTCTACCCACTAGTCTCAGGGTCTTCTCTTACCCTTTTAGCAAACTCAGATATTTAGTCCAACTCTTTGAATTGCTATTTCCTCCTTTTACAGTGCAGCTTTATACTTCAAATATGAGGCAGATCACTCAATATCTGTTCTTACTTTAATTCACTTCACTCAGCATGATACCTTTCAGCCTTATTTATATAGCAGCAAGCAACTGAATTTCATCTTTTCTTACAGTGGATAGTGTCTCCTCCTGTATTAAATATCACGGTAGCTTTAGTCACTCCTCTATTCTTGGGAGTTTAGGTATTTCCTTTTACTGTGAACAGCACATCATTAAGCAAATGGGCGCAGACATTTATTGGAACAAATATTCTAGGGCTCTTGAGGTAGAACCAAGAAGTAGAATCTTTGTTCATATGGAAACTTTTAAGCAAGTCGTTCCACTTAACTGGGTTTGACAAATTTAAACACTCACATTTTGGGATACATATTAGCATTTAAGAAAGGAACCTGTAACTGGGAGCATATTTCCTTTATCTATACATCCATTTGCCCCTTTTATGAAGTCTTAGTAAGATACTCTCCCAATTAAGTAATATCAAACTTAAGAAACAAGATATAGTAATTCGATATGGAAAATTCCTATCAATTAACTTTTGTGAATTACTTTTTTATTTTGGGGGCACACTCAGTGATGCTCCTGGCTTGGGGACCATTATGGACACTGGGGATCAAACCAAGGTCCTTCATCCTGGGTCATCTGCATACAAGGCAAACCCCCGACCACTGCACTATCGCTCCATTCCCCCCTCTGTAGATTACTTTTAAAGCACTTTAAAAGTTTCAAAGACTTTTCAAAAAATTATAAATTCTGGGTTTCATTAGCAGGAATTATAATTCAAAATTGAGGAGGTAGGTACTGAGCAATATACAGTAGATTGGGTGTCTTCCTCATAGATAGCTAACCAGGGTTTGTTTCCCATATGAAGTCACAAGCTCTTCCAGGAGTAAGCCATGAATATCAATGATGAGACCCAAAATATAAAATCTGTATTACTAAAATATAGGTTTGATAGTTGAACTTGCTGGAATACTAAGGTTTTCCCAATGCCTATAAAAATAAAATGTTTTTGATTAGCTTTCACAGCAATTGGACAGAGATTTCAAAGATAAACTAAAATCTCAGTGTACCGTACAATATTATATGCATCTCTCTAGCTCCCATTAAGTATTTGAATAACTAAATGTGAAATAACTTTTAAAATGTCTGATTAACTAGCTTTGTGAATGAAAGTTTCTACACTAACAAAAATAAAAACAAAGGTAGATATTATTAAAAATAAAAACTACCTCTTAAACACTGTTCCCTTAAGTGAAATATCATGTATGATTTAATGGTAATGTCATTGTTTTAAAACTCCACATAACTTTCAGAAATAGTACAAAATTATAAGTTTAAACTTTTGCTATAGTTAACATTCCCTGAAGTAACACCACATTATATAAATCAAAAATTGTCAATTATATATTAAATTTATCACCAAATTTCCATCTCATCCTCCACCAATACAATTGTCTGTGTATAAGATATTAAATCATGCAATATTAATAATTGACAGTGAAATAGTGTCGTTGTTCCATCTAATCCAATACCTTGACATTTGTCTGCATTTCTAACCTACTTCAGTGGATAGAGATAGGATGTCTGAATTAGTATTCTATCAATTTTCACTTATACTTTATCAGTATAAATTAGTCCATATGCTACTGTCAGTTAATATTAATATATATTGGAACATTTTGTTTAATTTGTAGCTAGTGTGTTTTAGATAGGTCATACTAATTTTTCTATTTATCAGACAATACGTTAATATCTTTTTCCAAATTTTAGTGCAACTAGCGAATGATGCATAATGAAAAGCTACTTAAATAATTTTATGATACGAAAGCTTTATTTTTAATACATATACTATATTATAATTATAATTAATAATAGTTTTTAAATTACATTAAATCATGTGGATAACTTGGAAGAAAAGGGTATTTATCCCTTCTGACATCTCTTTCTCTAAAAGAATATTCCAGTCAAACATAGTATAATAAATATTCCATTAATACATTCCATTAATGCAATGTTTTCTATCAACATATCAGAGATATGTTTAAAAGCCAGTCTAAGCCCCTGAAAACATTTAAAGTTTTTCTCCAACTTTTCTTATTTAAACTCTTCATTACATGTTGCAATTTCCTTAGCAGTAGCATAAGATCAGATACAGATTGTTTTTGATAACACTTCTTTCTGAAAAGTTATATCTTATATTGTTGAATATTGTTGAACATGCTAAGAAAGTTGAAATAGAAAATTTCACAGGATTGTAAAGGGAATTTAATTGACTTCTTTACACCTCTATACTTATCTTTTACTTTGCGGCATAAATCTGGACACTTAGCCACTGACTATTATGAGAATGTCTGATATGAAAGAAAGGCAAATTCCAAATGACATGGGCCAGGCATCTGTGCATAGTTTAGTTGGAATCTCTATTCTCACTCATCAGCTGGATACTGACAGGCAACTGGCTTGTTTTCTCTCAATGGGCATCTTTACTGTTGGCCAGATTTTTTTAAATTACTTTATTACTTGGGCTATTGAGAAATACCCATGTTCAAGAGGGAGGGAATATCTGTGGAGTTCTCAAGGAGGAAGAATTAGTTAAGGAGTGAAAGATAAAAAGTGAAAGCCATGGAATCCCCTAGATTTGGAGGATAATATTCAAATAGATCTCTAAAATCAGTGTATATGTAGACGTGGCTTCCTATACAGTCGTCCTCTCTGACTGCCACGCCTAATCCATAAACAATTCATCTATGCAATATATTTGACCCCTCTGATATATTTCCCCTCCTCCACACAGAGCCCCTTCTTCTCCCTCATCTCCCAATCTGGATTCGTTATCTTCCCCTTAATTATCTTCCCCTTAACCCTCTTTACCCTCAGTTTTTTAATTTGTTAGGCACCAAGACCAACCTCCTGCCCCAACAGATTCTGCCCTTTCGCACACCCCTACAAAGCTCATTATTACTCCTTAATTCTCTCACCACCAACCATCATTTACCCTTTCTAACTTCAGTACTACACAGTTCTAATCACAGACCAAAGTTGTGCATTGGACTTAACAACCCGCATCTATTTCAAAAGACATAAAATGGACATATATGTCTTTTGAATATTTTATGTGTATTTTTAACAGCTATAGTTCTTTCTAAATATTCTTTTACCGTGATGATTCTACCCACTTTTTATCTTTCCTTCTCTTTGTGAGCTGTTCAATAACGAATTTTGGTGGAAGAGTCCCTCAGTTTAATGCTTATGATTAAACCATGTCATGGGGATTGTTGGACTTCTTATGGCCTCCATATGCATGGATAACGCCACGTGGCATTGTTCTTTGTTTACATAGACATATTAAAATGGGAAAATACTAAACATACAAATAAGTTCTTATCTAATAGAGGTTGGGATACACAAATCTCATAGTGCAATGGGACCTTACACCCTGAACATCGATATAAACGATAAACGATAAACCTGGCACAAGTCTCAGAAGTATGGGCATCCTCCATTCACCCCTGAACCAGGGAAGCTATCTAAAAAACATCCAAGGTTTTTTATAACAATATCTGGAAGCAATCCTCTACCAGGGAAGACCCTACCACGGCTTTGACATCGACCTGCTCAAAAGAGACTTCCCATAACACTAAGAAGACTTTACAACAACAACGACCTGTTTACAGGACAGGGTTCTCTGCATTGCCCTTTAATTGTGAGGTGAAACGAGAGGATGCTCTGCACCATCCTGACTGCAATATAGGATATGCAGATTCCAGGACCTTTAATACAGAAACATGATATCAACAACAGAGACTGTGTGAAAAACAAAAGTGTGTTGGCACTACAGATAACGATTTGGATTGGACAAATTAGTTTGCCTGGAGCCTAGAGTTGGTCTTATGCCAGGAAGCTTCAGGGATAGGTTCTCCTTGTATTTAGGCCAAAGCTTTTCCTTTCCATGTCCCTCATATTTTGGTGGGCCTATGCAAACAATAATTGCCACTCTAAAAAAATAATTGCCACTTTAACACCATTTTTACTGTGCTCATTTGACTTTAATCCTTAAGAAAATCAACCCCTTTAAACTTTTGAGGCTAACTTAAACTAATAGACATGTGCATGGAAATGTAAAAAAGTACTTTTCCTTCAATGTTTAAGGAATTACATAAGTCTTGTGTATTTAGATTGTTTTGTGTGCTGCTAAGAAATATTATGTACTACAATCTGGGGACTTGAGGGACAAAGTAATTGTACATGGGTCTGTTTTATTTTTCTTAATGTTCTTTGGCTGAAAGTTAAAAGTTAAGATATCAGCAATGGGACTACTGAGAATTCTGTTTATGGGTGATTGTCCTTCCACTGTAACTTTACCTTGTCCTCTTTCTTTGCATCTTTGTTCTCATAATTAAAAATAAAAAATTAATTTAAAAAGTGAAAGCCTCCAATTTTTAATTAATTTATTTATTTGTTTTGGGGCCATACCCACATAGCGGTTACTCCTGGCTATGCATTCAGAAATCACTCCTGGCTTGGGGGACCATATGGGACACCAGGAGATAGAACCGTCCTCCGTCCTAGGTTAGCGCTTGCAAGGCAGACATCTTATAGGTAGCACCACCGCTCTGGCCCTGCCCTCCAATTTGTAATTTTTTCCACTACAGCATCATTTAAAAATTTTTCAACATAAAATAGTTTCATTTTTTCTTTCTTTCTGTCATAGCACAGTTTACTCTGCAATTTTAGCAGCCTATTTCAGATAAATATATACATTTCATTTAGATATAGTTTATGTGTATTATATGTTTTTTTGTGAGTTGAACTTTTTTTTATTATTATTAAGCGATAATTTGTCTTCTTCAGGAAACTTCTGGAACCCAGCACAAACAAGGGTATCACTGTGTATTTATATCACAAATTTGTTTCTCTGCACAGCCTACTCACATTTCTTTTTTTCTATATGCATTACTGTGAACTTGTTATGCATTTTAAGTTTAGTATGTTTGATTTTAGAAAATTTTGTAAGATAATTGCATAAGTATAAAGTTTGTTCAATTTTGAATTCATGTGTTATATTCCAACTTACTTTTGTTGTGATTGGGGTGATGTTTAGGGAAACCCACAGCTCTGTACTCAAACATCACTCCTGGTGATATTAAGGGAGTCATCTGGGATGCTGAGACCAAACCTTAGTTGTCAGCATATAAGGCAATCCCTATACCCACTTTGCTATCTCGCCAATCCCTGTTCCAAGATACTTTCACTTTTCTTTAATATATGATTTTTGCATGCACTATAATTAGGTAAATGATATTTCACCTTAAAGACCTTTAATTTAGCTGAAGAACATCATGCTTTGTCTATGTTCACCCTAAGGATATATCAAAATGCTTTCTATGTATTTGACATTCAACTGATGATGCTGAATTAAATTGAAATGCTAAACCTAAGCAAGTTAATAAACACTCTGAAAAGAGTGGGCCTAATAGAACCTTTACCAAAAAATCACTTTTGAAGTTCTGTGTAAACCTTCTTTTATTAAGATAACTCATTTTGGATTATAAAACTAGTGCTGCGTAGGTAAGAACTGAGATAATAGACATTAGAGGACAGGATATCTCAACTATGGACAATTTGATAGATATGCCACTTGCAGATTTTCTTGTAGAAGTGTTTACTAGTTTCAATACCTATTATGTGCAGCATTATATTCATGGCCAGAGCCTATATTTTTGCTTTTATTTCTTTGTTACATTTGTGCATACATTGCTTCAAATTAGGAGATCAACTATAAAACAGACTAAACACAAATGTTTGAATGTTAATTTTGATTTTTTAAATTATAAAAAGAAGAAAGTTAGAGAGCCACTGTATTTGGGATCTCATGCACACATGATTATGTATGCATTTCTGTGTATATGTTATCCTTACAATTGAGTATAAATACTTTTGTGAGCATATATATTGCTACATAAGTTAAAGGATCCAAGTTATAGAAAGCATTCAGCAACATACTACCTTTCTAGTTTATGGATTTCTCATTCTACAAAATTAAGTGCTGCACTAATCTTTCAGACCCTTTATAGTTTTATCCAGAGAAGCATCTACATATATATATAGTAATACAATATATACTTGTATAAAGTATATATAGTATTCCCTCTCTCAAACATTAAATATATATAGAAATATTTAAACTATGTTACATTAGACCTTAATGCTATTATATCTGTATAAAGACAGCAGTTAGAAAGATATGCAAACCTATTTATACATGTGTGCATTGTGTATATACTTTGAATTACAAAGGAGATTTTACCACATATGTTGTTATATTACTTGCTATATTCACTTAATGATAAGATTTGATACTGTATGAGTAGGTGGAATTTTAGGTAGAATGTTTGATAATGTGTTGCATGAAAGCCCATGTCACTGTTTGGGCACCAGATGTTGCATGAAAGCCCTTTGGATGGGCTTGGATGGTGGTGGATGCTGAAGGAGGGTTAGAGGTCTTTCTCCTTCAGCCCAGGCCACTGGCTCCAACCACATCCAGCTGGTGGGTGTCTGGGTTCAGGAGAGCGACGGGTAGAAAACTCACAGGCAGGCTTCAGGGTATATCATCTTTATTCCAGACCCTGGCCAACATCTGTGGCCTATATCATAACCATTTATGCATGCTATCCTCAGCTTGCCCTGCATCTTAGCTTTTTTCAGCCATTTCTCCTCCTTCCATTTTACTCTAACTGCCTCCTCCCAATTCCTCAATCCAAATCTCCTTTTTACCCTTCTGGCCAAAGCCTTTTGTTATCTATCAAAGATCCCTCCCAGAAATGGGAGGTCTATTAATAGGTAAGGGTACAAGAAGAATGCGGATTGGGGTAACAATCATGTACTTAGTTCCATATTTCTGGACATTTCATTTTTAATTTTATTTATAAATTACTGTATTTAAATATCATGCATTACATAGCTCTCATACAATATTTGTTCCAAGACTAGTCCCTCCTCTAATGCAAAATTTCTTTCACCATCCCTTGTAGATGAAGTTGGTGATGTTATATCCTGGATGAGTTCCTGACCAGGGATTTTAGCATGGGGGTGGGACAGCAGAGAACAAAGGCATATAGATTCAGACCACCTAGAGTAACTTAGAGAAGATTACTAGGTTTATTTAGGTGATTTATTTATTTAAATAGAGTGGGATACTTTCAGTGTGATTCAGCCCACCAGGTTAAGGAAAAGTATGATGTGAACTCTGTATATTTAGTTGATTAAGGGAAAGCAGTATTTGTGCTCTGTGTGTTTAGCTACAATTATCCCATATTTTCATCATATTTCCACCCATAGCCATCCTTGGCAGGTATGAAATTATTTACATATATGTAGCATTTATACATATATATGTAATATATTTACAATAAATTGAAAAGAAGTTTTTGTTTGTTTTTGGGTCACACCCAATGATGGTCAGGGGTTACTCCTGGCTATGAGCTCAAAATCACTCCTGGTTTGGGGGACCATATGGGACTCCTGGAATCGAACTAAAGTCTATCCTGATCAGCCACGTGCAACGCTAAGGCCCTGCTGCTGTGCTATTGCTCCATCTCCCAAAAGAAGTTATTTTAAATAGAACAGCAAGAAGAAAATTTGTGAAAATTAATATATCTCACACAAAGGTCATTATGTCATTGCCAAAATGTTTGTTGAAATATTTGTTACCCGTTGATTTTATTATTTGCTTTCATCCTTACATTCCATGGTTTTGAATTCATATGGATATCTAAATTGCTAGGCTCCTATATTATGACAGTATTGAAAAATATTGGTGTTGTCATGTGGCCAATTATGTAGCTGCATACTCCAGTAATTCCAATCTGTGGCAGATATTGCAGATATGGTTGGGTGTGGTTTTGGTTTCCAGGACTTCTGGAAAGTCTAGAAAAGTATGATTGGAGATTTTTCACTTATTCCTAAAGACTCCTGGAAATGTCAGTCCAAAAACTGGCAGACCTGGAGTTTTGGTGGGTTTGGCTTCTCTATAGAGACCCATGGTTGCGTGGTAAAGCTGGGCCATTTTATTGTCCAAACAGCAATTATAGGTAATGGATACAGCTGGCATCGCTTTGGCAGCATTAGAACGTGGCTCATTCTTTCCTTCCAAGATTGTCATTTTCAGCAACTCTGCCATTGTGTCCATTAGTTATCTAGACTTGGTTTACACCTCTTATTAGAATAGACTGTTTCTATTTATTTTATTTTCTAATGGAAATTACCTCAGCAGTGATATATGAAATACTAATTTTTTTGAAATACTAATTTTTAATTAAGAATATTTTCCCCAATTCCCTTTAAAAATAAACTAAAAGTCGGGATTAGATGTTTTTTTTTTTTCTTGTAAAGTTCTGTCAGTGCCTTGTATATTTTGGAGATTAGCCCCTTATGGGATGGGTATTGGGTGAATAGATTCTCCCACTCAGTGGGTAGCTCTTGTATACTGGGCACTATTTCCTTTGAGGTGCAGAAGCTTAATATATTCCCATCTGTTAATCTCTGCTTTCAACCTGCTTGGAGAGTGCATTTTCCTCCTTGAATATGCCTGTAGTCTCAATGTCCTGGAGTGTTTTGCCTACGTGTTGTTCTATATATCTTATGGTTTCGGGTCTGATTTCAAGGTCTTTCATCCATTTGGATTTTCCCTTCGTACATGATGTTAGCTGGGGGTCTAAGTTCAATTTTTTGCAAGTGGCTAGCCAGTTGTGCCAACACCATTTGTTGAAGAGGCTTTCTTTGCTCCATTTAGAATTTTTTGTTCCTTTATCAAAAATTAGGTGGCTGTATGTCTGGGGAACATTTTCTGAGTATTCAAGTCTATTCCACTGATCTGAGGGCCTGTCCTTATTTCAGTACCATGCTGTTTTGATAACTATTGCTTTGTAGTAAAGTTTAAAATTGGGGAAAGTAATTCCTCCCATGTTCTTTTTCCCAATGATTGCTTTAGCTATTCTAGGGTGTTTATTTTTCCAAATGAATTTCAAAAGTGCCTGATCCACTTCTTTGAAGAATGTCGTGGGGATCTTTAGAGGGATCACATTAAATCTGTATAATGCCTTGGGTAGTATTGCCATTTTGATGATGTTAATACTGCCCATCCATGAGCAGGGTATGTGTTTCCATTTCCGCGTATCCTCTCTTATTTCCTGGAGCAGAGTTTTATAGTTTTCTTTGTATAGGTCCTTCACATTTTTAGTCAAGCTGAGAAGAAATGGACAGAAACTTTGACAAAGAAGAAATACGAATGGCAAAAAGACACATGAAAAAATGCTCCACATCACTAATCATCAGAGAGATGCAAATCAAAACAACTATGAGGTACCACCTCACTCCACAGAGAATGGCACACATCACAAAGAATGAGAACAAACAGTGTTGGCAGGCATGTGGAGAGAAAGGAACTCTTATCCACTGCTGGTGGGAATGCCTTGTAATTCAACCTTTATGGAAAGCAATATGGAGATTCCTCCAGAAACTGGAAGTTGAGCTCCCATATGATCCAGCTATACCACTCCTAGGAATATACCCTAGGAACACAAAAATACAATGCAAAAATCCCTTCCTTACACCCATATTCATTGCAACACTATTTACCATAGCAAGACTCTGGAAACAACCAAGATGCCCTTCAGCAAACGAATGACTAAAGAAACTGGAATACTATGCAGCTGTCAGGAGAGATGAAGTCATGAAATTTTCCTATACATGGATGTACATGGAATCTATTATGCTGAGTGAAATAAGTCAGAGAGAGAGAGAAAAACGCAGAATGTTATCACTCATCTATGGGTTTTAAGAAAAATGAAAGACATTCTTGCAACAATAATTTTTAGACATAAAAGAGAAAAGAGCTGGAAGTTCCAGCTCACCTCATGAAGCTCACCACAAAGAGTGAAGAGTTCAGTTAGAGAAATAACTACATTTTGAACTGACCTAATAATGAGAATGTATGAGGGAAATGGAGAACCTGTCTATAGTACAGGTGGGGGTTGGGTGGCGAGGAGGGAGATTTGGGACAATGGTGATGGGAACGTTGCACTGGTGATGGGTGACGTTCTTTACTTGACTGAAACCCAGATACAATCATGTATGTAATAATCAAGGTGTTTAAATAAAATATTAAAAAAAATACCTTCATAAGCAAGGATGGTGGGAAAAAAAAGACTAAAAGTCATAATAAAAAGGGACTGTGACTTTAGGAAATATCTTGGTAGCTAGCAAATAGAATCTTACATTTTTTTCTTCTTGACTGTTATTGAGAAATGCAATAATCTTAGTTCAAATGGAAATAGTATCTTTCAAATTTATCTTATTACCTTATATACAAATGTTGCGATTAAAATATTTTCTGGGGCCCGGGAGATAGCATGGAGGTAAGGTGTTTGCCTTTCATGCAAAAGGTCATCGGTTCGAATCCCGGTGCCCCATATGGTCCCCCGTGCCTGCCATTAGCAATTTCTGAGCATGGAGTCAGGAGTAACCCCTGAGCACTGCCAGGTGTGACCCAAAAACCAAAAAAAAATATTTTCTATACATTTTTAATTCATTTGTTGTCTTGTTATACAATGATACTACTAAATTCAAAGCAATATCAATTTTTATATTAAAATTTGATCACAAGATGGTGGACTGGTCTTAACCTCTTTCCAAGAGAGTTTAATTGCATCATGCAAAGATAGTTTCATCTGAAAAGTCAAAGATAGTGGAATCAGCATGACTAAATTCATTTCCCTCACAAATCTCTATCTTCCTTTTTTCAAGTATAGAAATCTTCAAATGACACCTTTTCTCTGAAATAAAACATTGCTATAGATTATCAATTACACAAACTATTTTGGAGTAAAAGACAGGACTTTCCATTTGGTTTGAATCTGACTTCAACTTCTCTCATCTTTGACACTTATTTGAGCCTCATCTCATTGATTCTGTTTCTTTATATGTAACTTGACAATTATAAGATGAGGGTTAAGTAAGATTTGAAATCCAAAAGACATTTTGTAATACGACAGGTATTATCCGCAATTCACTGAAGTGTATACAAAGCCTAAGAAGTTTATATGATTTGATCTCTGCTGCTGTAGTCTAAGCCAGAAAACCGTAATAGTTACTGGTGACATGACAACTCTAAATACTGTGTTGAGAAATGCCCCCTAGCAAGAATAAGTTAGATAGAATAAATTATGATGAGTCTGTGTTGAATAAAGTATAGGTCACTTGATATATGGATTTTCATAAATTTAATACGTGGATTAATAAATTCCAGAAAACTAGGATTACTTAGATAATATAAACATTAAATACAAATTGTTTTGTTTAAAGTAGCAAAGAATGTATTTACTTTATATCATGTTGCTAAATTTTTATCTGTGGCTTCTCATCAGGTAAATAATTTAGAGGCATTTGCATCTTTTGTGAGAGTTTTGTAATTGAAATACCTCTAAGATATTTATACTGTCTGATGGAATTGGTAGGTGAGGAGAAAAATGTACCATTATTGAATATAAAAAAATTTAAATTCAAAAATTTAATTTAATTCAAAAAACTTGAATTAGATCAGATTTTTAATTATGTATTTGTACTAATGTTAAACATATTTACACAGAACTGAATTACTATAAAAATGTTTCTTCATCCTTACAGCAGAGATAGTTTTCTTTGTTTAAGATGTCTTGGAATTATGATGAAATGATGTATCTATTGCTCTCTAGCCCAGGATAAAATGTTCTTTAAGGATAAATTTATTTTTGTCAAGAGGACAAAATAAATAAAGGAGCTTTTCTAGCTACATTCTATGGACTGTAAGTATCAGGTTTTTTTTTTTAAGTTGTTATTATAAGGTAAGTGATCATCACTTCCTTGTTACACACATTCTCTCACTTGAAAAGTAATACTGGAAATTGATGTTAATAACTTGTATTTGGCTTGTGCTTTAATGCAGTGGAATAGCACATTTCTTAATTGCATATCGTTTAGAATGATCTACCACTTAGGAGAAAACTGTTCAGAGGCATTGCACATACAATTGAGAGGATATTGTGGTGAAATGATATCAACAATAGTTCCACAATGTTTGGCTTATACCTGAATCTAATGGTTACTAATGCATCATACATGGCATATCTGAAGATAAATTTACAACATTAATAGGCTTACATTCCATAACAATAACTTATCTAACAAGTTCTAATTCTCTAATAAATATTATCATGTGTGATCTGATTGAAAGTTAAAGGATTAGAGGATACTATATTTTATTGACAACAATAAAACTCTCTCATCTCTGTGTACAATATGCATTTCTATTACATATAAACATATTAAGCGCATAAACTTTGATAGGAAGCTACAAAATGCATATTTCATGAAATATGCATTTTAGAATCATTATCTGTCTAGAGACCCAGATTATTTCTGTCTAACTTTTAAGGTTTCAGCTCAGTTTTTAGATGAAATATATTTTTCTCTACATTTTTTTCAAGAAAGATTTAAGACAGAATTTACCTAGTTGATTTGTCATTATCATTTTGATATCTATAAAATTTTGCTCCTGTAACTTTGAAGGTTTCAGTTCTCTATTTTGAGTGATTTTCTTTTAATTCTACTTTCAAAGAAGATTTAAGACAGATTTTACCTAGTTGATTTGTCATTATCATTTTAATATCTATAAAATTTTGCTCAGATTATATCCATGTAACTTTTTGGTTTCAGTTCTCTATTTTAAATGGAATTTATTTCAATTTCACTTTATTTCAGGTATGATTTAAGACGAATTTTGTCTAGTTGATTTGTCATTACCATTTTTATATCTATAAAATTTTGCACAAGAGGTAGCAATCATTTAGCTGAACCATTTAAAAATCTGGCTTTTCTAGACATGTCTCATGTTATTTCAGATCAGATTCCTGATCTTCTCAGAAGCTTTGGCCTCATGAAAATCTAACTCACTTTATTTAAATGAGAGTGGAAAGACATATAGTGAAATATTTCTTTCCGAAGTTTAATAAATTCATTGTTTATTTAACTGCAGACTTTTAATTTATTGTTAATATTTAAAACTTTCGAGGAACATGTATTTGACTAAGTTGTTACTTCCTTATAGTAACAAAGCACAAAGCACACAGGAGTAGATTGGAAGTGAAAAATTTCCCAATGAAATTTGATAAAAAAAAAGAAATTTGCTCTTTGGTGATGGGTGTGGTATGGTAACATCATTCTAAGATCTTATAAAGTAGCATTACTTCAATGGAATGAAATAAAATTAACTAAAAATAAATTCTTCAAAAATATTCTTAACTATATATACATACAAAATGCTCATATGTACTTATATTAAATCAAAGACCTTTTATAAATTTATTCATGACACTTTGGAGAGCAGCATATTTTATGATTTTTATTATTCATATAGAAGATAGCATCACCAATTGCAAAGATTGTAATTTTTGTTTCAGGGATCAAACCTACGGATTCACAAATATGAACACAATAACTATGTAGCTACTATTCAACTTGATTCTTGACCTTTAAGTAAACTGTATTTTAATAAAATATGAAGTAATTTGTTAGCAAATGAGAGTGTTTCTGAATGTCTTGGTGTTCTTTATAGCTTTTTTATATATTACTTTTTGATTTAAAAGGCATTCCTTTTCATGAAAGTAATTGAGAAAGTTGGTTGCTTGTGATCAGTGTACAAGTTAGCATTCTAACTAACTCTTTTCCTTGTTTTTGGGTCACACCCTGCAATGCTCAAGGATTCCTCCTGGCTCTGAATTTAGGAATTAAACCGATAGTGCTGAAGGGAAGATAGGGAATACCAGAGATCAAACCCAGGTCAGTGGCATGCAATGCAAATACTCTACCTGTTATTCTATCTCTTCACTCCTTTACATAGTTTGTCATTAAATTATGTGTAAATTTGAACTGAGTATTGAGAAGAAATATGAAAATATGAAATTTTGAATGCATATTTTATTGCATTTTATAAAAAAATCTTACTATGCCTTCATTCATTTATTTTTATATAAATATATCAAACTATAGTTAGATAAGGATATATATATATTTCATGTGTGCACACACAAACACACACTGTTTAGCCTACAAAACATGAATGAGGGAGGCTGGAGCATTAGGATGGGGTGCTTACAAAATACATAGCCTCTGGCGCTGCATGTATTCCAGTTAGTACTGTCAGGAGTGTTCTCTGAATGAGGAACCAGGAATGAATGCTGAACACAGTTTGGTGTGGCTCAAAAAACAAAACCACCACTACAAACAAAACATGTGTATCAACATCAAAGTCCCTCTTATTTGATTATCATTGTTATTATATTAAAAATAAAATGCAGAACTAGAGAAAAAGTAGAGAGGTTAAGGGGTTCCTTGCACATAACCAACACTGAATCCATCCCTGACAATGCATATGGGACCCAGAGTTCAGGTAGAAATGATCTCTGAGCTCACAGCAGTATTAATAATTTATGGCCCCCATAATTAATAATTTGTGGTTCCCAAACAAAGTAAAATGTGTTAGCTATAAAGCATAAAAGTCACACAAATAAATTTTAGACAATGTTTCTAAAAATTAGAGTAATATCAAAAATTTGAGTATTTTAAAATAAATGTTATCTCAGTGTTCTACATTAGAAATTATTAAGTCTAGTCAATACAAAGTTCTATTTCAGTTGCTTCTTTAAATATTACTCTATATTTTTACCTTTAGACAACATTACTTTCTACAAGAATATAGTGTGAATTTGTGATAAGATAAAATAAGGAAAGTAAGGAAACACTTTTTATAATAGAGGAAGGTAGAGTAAAATTTCAGCTTTATGTTAGTTTCAGTCTTCCTAATACATTCATTGTACAACTTTTAATCATGATGCAAGTGTCTCTATTTTCTAAGTTGTTTGGGTTTATTAGAATAAAAGTCATTTTAAAACAATAAAACAAAAAAATAGTTAATTTATATTAATTATCTGGATATAATTAGGCTACACTATGATTCTATGGTATTAATCATAACATATGTATGGTTTTAATTTTCAGTATGTTGATTTAATGCTTGTAATTTATGGCATTAATCTTTTTTTTCTTACCATCTGGATGGAAGTTATATACCCAATCACATAACTATGCACTGAAAAGTATAAAGATGAACATACAAACATATGTAGGATTAAATACTTATTTATCCCACAATCATGAATGTCTTCTATGAGTCAGGCTCAGAATTACCTTTGAAGATACAGGAAGAGGCATTATTGGGTGCCTTAGACTTACTAGGTCAAATGGTTTAGTTGGAAAGACAAAAAGTAAATAGTTGCATAAATAAATATATCAAAATTTCTATGGAGAAGCATTGTACGATTCTAATACAGTTAAAATATGAGTTAGAGCTCACTCGCTTTATGCAGTGAAATATTGGAGTTTATTTAGAACTTGTGCTTTGTTCCTTTAGTTTAATTATCATCTGCTTAGTTGAAATGTCATAGGAAATTCAAGGAACACATTTTTAATCAACTTAATGTAATTTTTATTTTATTACTCCCCTTCCTTTATTTGTGTTGCAAGCTGATAATTGAGGGGACTTAGGTTAGATTCTTGAGAGAAGTTACACATTTACTTGTGCTTGCACACTCTTTAGGAGGCATGCCTACCATCACACTCTATTTTGCTGCTTTGGGCATCAGCAAAGCAGTGTTTCTAGGATCAGTTGGTTGACTTTTAAGATGGAACTCAAGACCTTGCCTAAGTTTGAGTTATACCACAGGTTTGTATTGACCTGTACTGACCCATTACTTATGGGATTCTGTATGTTTTAGTGGTTTAACCTTGAAACCAAAAGTTTAGTCATCATTGGTGTGCACCTTAAAAACCTATGACAAATTGTTTATTTACTCTTATATATAAGACAAATATCATACAATAGGTCACATTTAATTTAATGATTATTTCTATGACTGCGTATGTTTTAGGAGTACAATTTCTTTTTTTTTGTTTTTTTTTTGACCATGTGTTTTATTTTATTTTTATTTATTTTTTTATTTTTTAGTTTTTATTTTAACACCTTGATTACATACATAATTGTGTTTGGGTTTCAGTCATGTAAAGAGCACCACCCATCACCAGTGTAACGTTCCCATCACCGTTGTCCCAAATCTCCCTCCTCCCACCCACCCCCCACCTGTACTCTGGACAGGCTCTCCATTTCCATCATACATTCTCATTATTAGGACAGTTCAAAATGTAGTTATTTCTCTAACTAAACTCATCACTCTTTGTGGTGAGCTTCATGAGGTGAGCTGGAACTTCCAGCTCTTTTCTCTTTTGTGTCTGAAAATTATTATTATTGCAAGAATGTCTTTCATTTTTCTTAAAACCCATAGATGAGTGATACCATTCTGCGTTTTTC
>PVKC010000185.1:0-82190 GCA_004027635.1 Crocidura indochinensis | reverse complement strand
CCTTCCTTCCTTCCTTCCTTCCTTCTTACCTTCCTTCCTCCCTTCCTTCCTTCCTTCCTTCCTTTTCGGTGTAAATGCTAAACCCAGTGTTTCTCAGAGCTTACTCCTGGCTCTTGTCTTAGAGGTCGATCACTTTGACTTTGCTCAGGAAGCCCTGTGTGGTCCTGGGGTCAAACCTGGCTTGGCTAGGTGCAAAGAAAGTGCCTTACCCATTTTCCAATCTCTCACACTCTCCTTTTCCTTTTTAAGGATATTGCACTCTTTAGTTGTTAGTTATTGCAAAAAGCTAAAAACTAGGGAAAAGGAACTAACAATATTGTAAGAAAATACCATTCTCTTTCCTCTACTTTTTCTTAGTTTTTTGAAGTAGAAACTAATTCACTGACAACAAAACATGTATATTTCTCTTTCCTAAAATTTTTGTTCTAAATTCCTAAAAGTTTTTGTCCGCTGTAACTTCATTTCAGTAACGGGACCTATAGTCTTTTAATATTTTAAAAATCAACTTCTTATTCAGTGGACATTCAAAAGCAAAGAATTTCTGTATAGTCTTTCCTTTCATATTTACTACAAAACAAAATAGTTCTTTATTGTTTTCAGCCATACAGATTGATAACTGTTCTGCTCTGAAAAAACTAGTCAATTGTTTTATTTTTTTTCTTCTTTCTCTCTTGAGTTAGGAGATTGGAGAGATAAATGGAAGTATTTACCCAACATTTCACTTCTTAAAGCAGAACTCTTCGATTTCCATATAAGGGACAGAATTTCTATCTAAGTTTACATACTACAGTCTATATGACAACAGAAGAGTCAAGGGAATGAATCCTTGGTTATGGGAGCAGAGTTGTGTAAAATAGAAAGGATTGATACTCTACTTCTTAAACATGCAACAGTCACCTAAACATTTAGACCTTTTCTATTTTCTTCTTTGGGTTTGTTGGTGTTTTTTGTTGGTTTTGGGCTTTTGGTGGTTTTGTGTATGGTGTGGGGTGGGGTACACCGACTCTGCACAGTAATCATGCCTAGCAGGGATTTAGGGGTCTTATGGGGTGCATGGATAGAACCTACATTAGCCACGTGCAAGTTAAGCACCTTACCTGCTGTTCTATTACTTCAGCACCTTGCTTTTTTTGTTCTTGAAAGAACAATCTAGATCAACTTAGACTTAGATACAGAAAGTGGATCTCAGTTATATTGAATTCCTTTGATAAAATGTCTAATTATTTTAACTTAAATATTTAGAGATATCGTTAATAAGTATTCTATTAAAATAGTAGAAATTTTAGAGTTTTAAGAACTCTTGATCCTCACATCAAAACATTAAATTGTATGGCAAGAAAATAAGTTTTTAGATACACAGGAAAAAATTAACCCTGCTGGAACTTTCATCTTGAATTTCCAGTCTCCAGAACTGTGAAAAAAATTGAGGGAGGTATGCCAATTAATATATGGTAATTTGTTTTTGTTTTTCTTTTTGTGGTGAACCTCAGTGGTGCTCAGGGCATACTCCTCACTTTGCACTGCTGGCAGTGCTGGATGAATCAATCATCTGGAGTACAGAACCCAAGTGGGATGCATAATAGGAGAAGGCATTATATGTACTATTGTTCTGGCCCTCTGGTGTATTTTAATCATCAGTCTTAACATACAAATAATTTACTCTAATATTTTTATTTAAAAATAAAATAACATTTCAGTTATTTTAAATTTAACTCTTTATGCTAACCAGTATTTCAGTTATTTTAAATTTAGCTCTTTATGCTAACCAGTATTTCAGTTATTTTAAATTTAACTCTTTATGCTAACCAGTAAATTTATTTTGTTTTTGGAATTTTCTCAAAAGCTTAATTTTCATTGCATGCCAAAGCATAATGACACCAAACCAAAACTTTAATCAATCTGTTTCTAGCAGTTATTGTTATAGTCAATGTCTGATTTGTATGATAGTTCACAGTTCTGGACAGAGGAAAAATTGTCCCATATGTTTAAATTCTTTTTGTTTGTTTGGGTTTTTATGGGAGGCTACACTCTGTGATGCTCAGGGATTACTCCTGATTATGTCCTCAGAAATTGCTCCTGGCTTGAGGAACCATATAGAATGCCAGAGGATCGAACTGTGGTCTATCTTATTCTTTAAATTTCCAAATATGCCATTAAATATGTAAGTGATTCTTAATAAATATGTTATTTAGGCATTTGTACATTAAGGAAGTTTGCTAAAGTCAATTACATCTATTTTTGCTGGACTTCTTTATCATTTTTAAATATTCACAAAAATAATAAAATACAAAAATTTCAAGCATAATTTAGAACTAACTTACCTTGTCTGAATATGAAAATTGTTTGTGGTTCCTGTATGCTCATAATCATGAATGGCTGCAGCAAATACCATTGCTAAAATTTCCAGTTCAGTGAGCCAATGCTAGTAAATGAAAGAGAATTCATTATATTTAAAAGCAGAGGTTTTTCTCATCATGTTGTGAAATATCTTTTCAGTGTGTCCAGTACCACTAATTACATGAAACTATTTTTTATTAATTTTAGTGTGATGTTTCTACTTCACTTCTATTAATTGTATATAATGGTTGATTCATAAGGTAATGGGAAGAATATTGTCAATAATTTACCAGGTTCAAAGTTATAATTTCCCTTACTCAGTGGAAAATGAACATTATGGAGGGAATTAAAAGGTAAACTGTCAGGATTTTTGAATTTAGTTTTACCAATTTGAAAGCTATTACAGTTAAGTGATTGTTTAATGTATAGCTAATACACCATTATAATGTCTTTAGCTCAACATCTCTAGTAGCCTCTATTATGAAGAAATTTTTTTCAGAACTGAAACACTAAATTGTTCCTTAGGGAAGCTGAATATAGATTTTGTATTTAAAAATTTGGAATCTCTTTTAAAATTTAACAATTTTCTTTTTGTAATACATATTATTCAACTGTACAATTCAACATAATAGCAATAAAAGTATACTTACACAATTCTTACTACCCACTTCATAAGCATTAACTATTACTTTAAAATTGGATGCTTTTAAAATTTCTTTACTTTTACATGTTAAATAGTTTATAAAATACTCACATTTTGCATATCACATTTATTATATTATGCATTTTAGTAGTAGTGACCAATATGACTTTTAAAATTAAAAATGATTAAGTCGCATTAACTTTTCAAGTAACTGCAATCAAATTTTAACTGCTCAATAGTCACATGTGGCAAGTGGTTATATAGAAAACAATATGGTTACAAAGTTTTTCCCATTGTACTAGAAAGTTCTGTTAGACAGCACAGTTTCTATAGGATGGTCAATGGGAGGAATAAAGCATACAAACTGCTTTGAATTTGCTCATAATGGTCCTATTTCAGGCAATGGGAATAGTTAAAGATATAGTACAAAGCAACAGAAAAAAATATACACTAAACCAGTACTTTATAGGCCATGGTATATACATAAAACAAATCTAGATAACATCTCTTTGGAAGTAGGATATCTTGTAAGAAGAATGGACAAAGATATAGTTAAATAAAAAGTTGGAAATAGACTTTAAATATAAAGAATAAGGATATAATACAATGATCCCTAATAGGAATTAAAATGCCAATAATAATAATAATAACTACAATTGAGATATGAATATATAGCATAATTTATACTTCATATTAAATATAAACATATGTAGAATAAAGTGAGACTGAATGTATAAAATATAAAAAGATTTGGGCAGAGTGGTAGCGCAGTGGTAGGGCATTTGCCTTGCATGTGACTGGCCCAAGATGGGCTTTCGTTCAATCCTGGAATCCCATGTGGTCCCTCAAGCCAGGAGCGATTTATGAGCACATAGCCAGGAGTAACCCCTGAGTGTCACTGGGTGTGTCCCCCAAAAAATATGGAAAGATTTGATAGGCCATCTTATTTGGAGCTGATGAATATAAAATATAAAGGCAAAGAAAAGAAGGAAAAATGAAATATCATAAAACTGAAAGACGATCTTAACTCTTTAGATCATCTAGATCATAAAGGAACATATTTGTCTGCTATTATAACTTCACCAAGTTTATACTTAGTATAAGGTATAGTAAAGAACATGATATTTGTCTGCTGATTATAATTTCCCAAGTTTATAGTTAGTACAAGATACAGTTAAAATAGAAAAATACTATTTTCAAGAAATCCTAAATTTAAATATTTGATAATTCTCAGAAAATATTATCTACCCTTGTGTACTCAACTTTCATAAAAATGCTATATATTTAATTTTTAATATTTTTTTTTAAATTTAAGGCTTTTGGGGCCAGAGAATGAGCATAAAGGTAGGTCATTTGCCTTGCATTCAGAAGGCCAGTGGTTCAAAATCTGGCATCCTATATGGTCACCTGAGCCTGCAGGAGCAATTTCTGAGCATAGAACCTGGAGTAACTAACCCCTGAGAGCTGCTGGGTGTGACCCTACACCAAAAAAAGAAAAAAAATAAAACTTTCATTTATGCACTGTACATAGCCAAAAAAGAATAAATGACATTTTACTGGAATTATTATCTTAAATATACTATTTAAAATATGGAATCCAAAAAACAACACTAAAATAAAATATTTCGGTGACTTAGTATAAAAATATAAATGTCTCAGTAATTGAGTGGCTGACACAGAAGTAATTTTCAGCATAAAATGAAACTGACATAGCAGGTTTTTGTATATATTTAAAACGAATTGCATTAAGAGGGAAAAAAATGGCTTTATTAAGCCTCCAATGTCCCTTATATAGATGTAAAAAATAAACATGCTGAAATAAATAACAATTGAATTAAACCAGTTAAAATGTGGTATATTGTTGCATTAAGATATGCTGAGTCCGAGGTGGAGAGATAGACACAGAATAGTCTCGCATATCTGTGGGATTTCAGAAAAATCAAAGACAGCACCAGTAATGCAATATCGCACCATTACTTTTTTGCAAAAGCATACGAATAAAGGGGAAAATTTATATATAGAAACTAGATCTTATCTACTATGGATAAGAACCCATACATTTTATTATATAGGGGTGCCTCCCACACTGAACACATGTCATGTAGAGCCAACTTAGACTCCATGTGCTAGGGCAGCAACCTTCCAATACCGGGACCTAGACATAGTTCCCAGACAGTTCCCTGAAACAGCACCAGGAACAAAACTTCCCCTGGGAAAATCCCAATTCTGCTTTAGAACCAACCTGCATCAGTTTGGATATGACTCTCGACAAAGAGGAAACAGCAATAACATGATCTAAGAGCAGGCTGTCCTAATGATAAGATGAAACCAGAAGACACGTTGCTCTTTGTGCTGTGCAAAAACCAAGATTGTCAACTACAGAAGACTGACTTTGACAGCTAAAACTGGGCGGTACTTACCCTGGGACCAACAAAAAAGACTCTAGCTAAGCTTTGGCCTAGGATCTGTACAAAAACTAAGATCTCAAATCTCAGAGGTCTGACTTTGACAACTGCAAAGGAAAAGAAATTCTGGAAACATAATGAAAAAAAAACTCTATCCCAGGCTACGTACGTCCTAGGATCTGTGAACCCCTCCCCCCCCAAAAAAAAACCCCATTTATAAAAGACTGATTACAACAACAATGATGAAACAGAACTTCTAAGAACTATAAAGAAAGACTCTGTCCTAGGCTTCGTCCTATGACCTGTGAAAAGACTAAGATCTCTAGTTAGAGAGGCCTGGTTCTATCATCCACAACAGAACAGAAAGTTACTCAGCACCATAAAAAGACCTGGAGATGTTAAAAGGAGTGCATATAGAGCCTGTAGTTGGTCCCATGACAGTATGCTTCAAGGGCAGAGAAACCCGTATCTCTTAGGCTAAGGGAATTCCCTTTCTAATTTCCCCAATACTTACTGTGCTTTTGCAAAAAAGAAGAAAGACAAACTTATTTTTATGTGCTTGCAGGTTTGGGTTTTTTGACCATTTTTTGTTTGTCTTGTTTTTTATGTGTGTGTTTGTTGCTTTTTCATAGTTGCTACTTTTTTTTTTTTGCTTGGTTTTTGTTTGTTTTATTTTGCATTGTTTGGCTACTTTTCCCCCCTTTTTTCTACTTAACTGAAATTTATAACACCTCAACGAACTCTTCCCTGTTTTTTTTCTTTTTTTTTTCTTTTCCTCATTATCTCCAACAGAACCTTATAACATGTACGATCTTATTCAGCCTCATAAATTGAAGGGGAAAAATGAATGGTACCATTATAAATGTTTAGTGGAAGTAAAAAATGATCAGTCTTGAACACCAAACCAAGAGTCAAGACAACAGAATCGATACCTAATCTACAACAAGCTGTACAAATGGGGACCAGTTACACTAGCATTCTGGGGGAGGGGATAGAAGGGAGATATAGGGTGCATACCAGGAACAGGGGTGGAGGGAGAGCAACATTGGTGGTGGGAATGCCCTCATTTATTGTCACTATGTAACTTAAATACTACTTTGAAAAATTTGTAATTTACTTTGGCCACAAAAATTAAAAAAAAATAAAAGACAGCATAGTAATGATATCCAGAGACAAAGAAACGAAGGCTGGAAGAACAGGTCCACGAGATGAAGCTTGTCACAAAGAGTGGTGAGTTCAGTTAGAGAAATAACTACACTGAAAGCTATCATGACATTGATAGTGAGAAATTGAATACCTATCTCAAATACAGGCAGAGGGTGTGGGAGGAGAGAGATGGAGGCAATGGTGGAATGTTGCACTGGTGGAGGGTAGATTTTATGACCGAAACCTAAATTCGGTCATGTGTGTAGCCATGGTGCTTAAATATGACGGGGGGAGGGAGGGTGGGATACACCTGGTTGACACTCTGGGGCCACTCCTGGCTATGTGCTCAGAGATTGCTCATGGCTTGGGGAACCATATGGGACATGGAGAATCAAAGCCAGATTGGTTCTGGGTCAGCCACATGTAAGGCAAATGCCAACCACTGTGCTATTGCTCTGGCCCCAAAGATATGATTTAAAAATATATTTTTTCTAAAAGTAATGTAGTAAAAGTGGGATGCCTAGTTCATTTTTGACATCAGAGTTTAGGGAAATAAAGGACAAAGAAGGAAGGAATGCTAGACAGGAAGAAAGGACATGAGAAAGGGAATTACTGGGAAATCAGGGGTTAGAGATTCATTATGTTGTTGATGTTGGAGACTGATGTAGCTATACATTCAAAGCGCAGACTTAACACTTAAAACAGATAGAAACTGCAGCCACAGAACTCTGTAATGTGTCTGTTAAGGTTGCAAGCAGAAGAAGGTTAAAGCAGTATAGAAACAGTGATGGGAGTTGACACTGGTGGTGAGATTAGTCTATAAATTATATGACTAAAAATAAAGTATCAATAATTTTGTAAATCATGGCTCTTTAATAAGTAACAATAATTTTTAAAAGTTTATTTATAAAACTTCACTTATATTTCTTAATATTTTTATGGGCTATTTACTATTTAGAGGCAACTGTGATTCTAAAAACCACATTCATTATTTATTATGATAATATAAATATAATGCTAAAATTGTAAAAAATCTTAAATTAAGAGATAAGAAATAGATTTAATTGTAGACTACATCATAAATGCTTAAATTATCTACCTCATAATAAAAAATTGTGTCCTGTTTTTAGTTCCATTAATTTTTATCTTCTATAAATAGTAATTCCTGCATAAGTCTCATATTTCTTGGCATACTATAGTCAGTATTCTTAATAAAAAAGCTTATTTTATAACATAGTTTTGGAAGATGCATAGATTTTAACACTTAAATCTATTTTTTAAAAATATAGTACAATTTGGAGTTAAACTTTGACTTCTGAGTTGCCAGTTCATTTTATCCTTTTAAAATGATAATGATTTTTCAAAAAGCAAGTAAAATTTACTGGCTATCCCAATTTATTTTTAATGAATATAAACATTTCTTTTATATTTATAAATATAGTTTAAAAATATACTGAGGAAATTTAGCAGCAATGAGGCTGAATTCTACTTTTCTCAATGATAGTATAACTAGAATTATTTTGTATTATTTTGATTTATGAGCACTACCTACCTTGTTTCATCTAAAGTGCAAGAAGGCTAGAGAATAGTTCAAACAGACTTATTTGAAAATGGGCAATTTAATTGTTATTACATGGGGGTACTAATCTCCACTAATAACAAGGATGATGCAAAAAAGAAAGAACAAGTATTATGTTAATGCATTAATTAGATGATCCTCTTTAATTTTTATAACCATCCTGTTTTTTGTCATTCAATAAGTAGATTTTATACGTATTCAGCCTACATCAAACTTAACACTAAAGAAGAAAATTAACATGCCAAACATCAGGTAATAAATCAAGTAGCTGAGCAATCATTTAAGTCATAATCTGTGTGATTCCAAAAGTTCTATTTCTTCCACAGATAACAAAATTTCTTTCATGGATGTCAAAAGGCATTATTCAAGGGAAGGGCAATATGTTGGACACATTCTTCTTTAATCACAATGACTGATTAATTCCTGGCTTGTAAAAAAGCAATAATTTCAACCTCACAAACTTTTTTTCTTCTATCCTTTTGATACCTGTTAGTATTATTTATAATATAGCATTTTAATATTATTTAATACAACAGTATGTATTAATAGCTATACGGTGTCAGGAACTAGATTAGATGCTTGGCATATATATTATTAACTATTTACTCGACAAGACTTTTAGTATTATCAAACAAATTTTAGTGACCAAAAAAAACCTGGGATAGGCAGTGATGGAGAATAGTAGAAGGGTTTCAAGAATATCTGTGTTGGATTATTTGAAAGGCCACTCTCAGTCCAAAATTCCAAGCTGTTATCTGAAAAGTCATGTACAAAAATAGGGTTTTCACTTACTGCAGTTTGTAGAAAACAAACAGTGGTAAACTATCTATAGAATATAAAAGATTATAGAAGAATTAAGGTATTTTAGAGTATTGGTGATTATTTTGGGTATAGTTAGTAGAATATCAGTTCCAAATGACTGATATGCTTTCACTCTTATCATTAGACAGAACTTAGTACCAGGAGTCTTCAAGTAGAAGCTATCCTTATCAAAACTGAGTGAGAGCTTGCTCAAAGGGTTTGCATAAAGGAGATCCAGGTTCAATCCCAGGTACATCATGGTCCCTACAAGAATAGCCAAGAGCAACCCCTGAGCATATAGCTGGGAACTTCCTCTGACTGCTGCTGGGTGTGGTCCAAAAATCAAATAAATAAAAAATTAGTAAAAATAAGAGATATCCAGAGGTAGTTGGCAGCTCTTGATAAAGCTTTTCTATTTAGTAAGTGGATTGAGCTACTGTGCTTCATTATTATTACTGTGTCATTATCCTACAAGTTAGTCAAGTGACAATAAAAGAAAAGAAAGAAGAGAAAATATATTAATATACAGTATGACATTAACAAACCAAGGATAACGACATTATCATAGTCCCTTTCAGGCCACTCATTGGCATTTCACAAATAAAAAGCTGTATTAGTCACCTAACTTTGTGGAGTTACTAGTGGTATGCACCATCAATGTCACATTCATCTAACCAACCTTAAATATGGTATTGCCAAAACACTAATAGTGGCATTATCTTTTTAATATTAAGGTTGTGATTTTTGCTTAATTAAACCATTCTAATATTGTTTTCAGTAAGTCAACATATTCACACATATGAAAATTAATACTTATCTATTATCACTTTTATTATTAACAGAAAAAGTTGTAAAATAACTTTCTCAAAACTTCAGGCTGGCATTTCATCTAATATTTGAAAAAATAGCCCATAAAAAGATTTTGACTTCTCTTTCAACATCTGCTAAAATGTTCTGTTACTCCTTTTGATTTAGATATATTTTCTAATCCTGGACAATGATAATTCTTTACTATACTTATTTATAAAGGTCAAAATAATAAATGTATAAAAAGCCCACTGAAACTTGTTTTGTTGCTAAAAGATAAATAAAATAAAAAACAATTCTAAATAAAACCTGCTAGAGTGATGTTATATTTATGCTCGATAAGCCATAGACATCTGAAAAAAGAAAACTGTAATCTTTACTTAAATTTCAATTTTTAGGAAGCAAGCTTGACTAGTCCAGAGATTTTAGAAGGACTTGTTATATCCTGCAATAAGCCTTCCATGCAAGCTGAGTGTAAAATCCCTGCAATGTCACCTTCAGCAGAGAGCAGAGATACCTTGCACAGCTGAAATAATGACTTCTGTTTGGTTCTCATTACACTGATGGTGGTATGGAATGACTTCTCCCAGAAAGAATTGGCATGCATCTTTTCCATGAACTTTATAATGAAAGCAGACATTATTCTTACAGAAGAAGGCATTACTTTTTATACCATGTTATTTCCAGGAAACAGAGAATTTGATATCCATTTGACGTAACATATTTAAATTTTCTGTTAATTTTTTAATGCCTTCTCCTGAGTTAAAAAAATTCCAGACACTTGAGATAAAAAACAAACTTGCCACCGGATTTAAAAATAAGGCATTAGCAAAGCTAAAGCAAGTCACTCCAACCAGGAAGACTTTCAAGCAGCTTTTTAAAGAATAATAACAGCATTTGCAGCTGTCAGGAGGAACTTTGTTTTGCACACTAATTGCCATGCATATCAACCCAAATGAAAGCAAAGACTTTGAGAAACAGCTGTAGTAATGTAGACTTATTAACCTGAAAAACACCAAAAAAATGCTTTACAGGAGTTTCTATATGTCTACTCACACATGTGCTAGAAAGAGAAATGATTGTAAAGAAAGTTAAATATTCTGCTTTAAAAATTAAGAATGTTTTTAAGGAATATTTTTACATGTTTCAGTTTTCATTCAGAATTGGTATCCTCAGATCCACTCCTTCCTCTCCTTGCCCCTTTTAATATCAAGCCAAAAGTCTGAAATTAACGGTGAGTAAATACCAATCAAGAACCGATTCAGTCATGATTGCATTTGGTCAGACACAAGAGACACATTCACAGTTTAAGTGATGGGTCTATGTATACAGCTTCAATGTGGAAAACAGAAAGCACCAAGTTCAGAATATATAGTTTAGCTTTCTAGAAGGTTACATCAGTGAAGGTTTGTGAAGTTTTTGCTTTACGTACAGTAGTACTTAACTGTAAGTTATATTACTTTGTAATCTTGTCAGAGTATTCATATTTCTATTGACACCGAGATTTCAAAAATATCCTTTAGTAAAAGCCCATCAGATTTCCTAGCCATTAGCCATTATCAAGTGCTGGCCATGTGACAGACTTAATCATGGACATTGTGCTCAGTCGTTTGCTCCGATGTTTTCAGCCAAAGTTGCCAGTTGATTCAGTCACATGAGAGCTGCCAATAGGAACTTCCTCGCTGATGCTCCTCAAACTCTAGAGTAGACCCTTGATAGATAATAGTAATTTTTGTTCTAAGTGACAAAAAGTCTGGGCCTCTAACATTGATGGATCTGAATCACTTTAGAGACAAATAAAGATGAGAAGTGGGGTAAATAATTCTTCAGTTCCTTTATGAGGCACTACAAGGTCGTTATAGAATATGGTGATTATGCTTAGTAAAAACATACCACATTTTCTTTGAAAAAAATGTATAATGATTTTAAAAATACAACGAACTTGAAAAATCCTGCATTTGTTACATGTTTTCAAGATCCTCAGGACATCTAAATACATCTTTGGAAGTTTCTCTTTGATTAGTTTATGGACAATGATAAATGAAGTATTAAATATATTTGAGCTCTAAAGAGTTTTTGTTACATGAGTCCAATACCCATATAGCTACATTATTTCTTGGCAGTAGAGAGGTTATGGCTTCTGAACCCTAAGAAACAAAGGTATTAAATGTTATAGGAACTAGTAAAATAGTTCTTACACTTATTTTCTGACACTGGTACTTAAGGAATCAGAAAGTTATAAAATTTAGGATCGTGCATTGCATATACCCTTTGAATTCACTTCAGTTTGTGAGCTTTAGGAGAAAGAGATGCTTCTCAAAATTATGTCAACCCTGGAAAACTAGAGAAATTTCAGGGCAGTTTTAGAGTTCTGTTAGCTACTCATTGTTATACAAGGATTTGTATTGCTGGATCATTTATCTACTCTTGCACTGATTCAAAACCAGAACGTCATTTGAGAAAATTCACCTAAATGTTTTTTTAATATCCTATGAAAATTTTATTGCAATTTGGTAGTGCAAGTAAAAGAGAAAAAGTTGACTAATATAAGTTTGTGGGAAGATACAGAAATGAAAGAACATACTATTAACTTCGATTTTAAAGATTTCCTTGAGATCACTTTTTTTCTGATTGCTTCCTAGTGGAAAAGAATTTACTATCAAAATGAATCAATCCAAATTATAACATACATTTTTCCCCCTGGGTATCTATATTTTTTTATTCAGTTAAGATTTTTTAAAAGAAAAAAATATATATATACTTATATATATATGTTAAGTAACTCATTAACCCTCAAAAATAAAAGAAAAATTAAATTCATATGTATGTATATTAAAGAAATGATGAGAACTTTGGAGAATAAAATTTAATATTTCCAAAAGTATAAACTTCAATTACGAAAATCTCTTACCATGATACCTGTATGAAGCATTATGTAATGCACAGTTTGAGTTACATCAGCTGCATGAATCAAATTGTGATACGGATTTTTGTGTTTGCTGTAACCAACTTCTAACGCTTCTGCAAAGGCAATTAGACAAGAAACAGGAATCTGCAGAAAGAAATGACCATAACTATATTTTGCCAAAATGAGTGATATTAAACCAACATGAGCATAACAATATTTAAATGGGATGACACATTAGTGAATTAGATGTGAGTAGTAGTGTTTGACATTTAAATATAGATTGGTTCATAAAGCCCTTTTTTTTACTTGCTAATTTTCAATTTTGGAAGTGAATTATAATCCCTAAAAGCTATCTAAAATACATGAAATAAGATTCTTAATTATCCTTCTAAGAATCTAATTCATAAGAGTGCAAATTTTTCTAGTCATAACTGGAGAATACTAGTTTATCTATTTGATACAGAGATATTTTTTTTTTGGAGGGGCAAGGTCACACCTGGCAGTGGTCAGGGATTACTCCTGGCTCTAAACTTGGTATTACTCAGGGCAGGCTTGAGGCAAACATATGGTGTGTCAAGGATTGAACTATGTCTGCCACATGCAAGGAAGTACTTACCCTGCTATACCTCTCTGGCTCCTTGATACATATTTTATTGTTGGAGGGGAATGCTCAGTAGTACTCAGGGTTACTCATGGCTTTGCACTCAGAAATTACTCCTGGCAGGAGAAGGACCATATGGGATGCCAGAGATCAAACCTAGGTAGGCCGGTTGTAAGGCCCTACTCTCTGTGCCATCACTCCGGCCCTGATAGATATATCTTAATGATTTTCCACTATATATTAGACCTATCAATGGTGTGGTTTCATAGGCAATGAGCGACATTATAATCTCAAAAATATTGTTCAGAAGTGAAGATCAAATCAGTTGTTTGGACATATTCTTTAATGTTCATTTAAATATTCTTTAAATTTTAATATTTAATTATTAAATTTAATTATTTAATATTTAAATATTAAAATTAAATATTCTTTAAAATTCATTAAATATTCTTTAATTTTCATTTAAGATAAGCCACCAATGAAGCTTCATTGTGTATCTTAAGAACAATTAATATTTTTATTTATTTATTTATTTTTTTTTTTTGGTTTTTGGGCCACACCTGGTGACACTCAGGGGTTACTCCTGGCTATTCGCTCAGAAGTCGCTCCTGGCAGGCACGGGGGACCATATGGGGAACCGGGGGATCGAACCGCGGTCCGTTTAAAAAAAGATAACACTTCCATATCATAGTGTTTCCCTAAAGGGGGGACTTGAAAGATCTAGGAGCCAGTTGTAGACAGCACTTGGTGTTGGGATACTTTGCTTAATTAAGAATAGGTAAATTGGGGCCAGAGCAATAGCACAGCAGTAGGGCATATGTCTTGCATACAGCTGACCCAGGACGGAACTGGATTCGATCCCCAGCATTCCATAGGGTACCTTAAGCCAGGAGCAATTTCTGAGCTCATACCAGGAGTAACCCCTGAGTGTCACCAGGTGTGGCCCAAAATCATTATAATCATCATCATAATAATAAAGAAAAGGTAAATTGTCAGTGCGGTTCTGAATGATATTTTTTCTTAAAAAGTGTGTATTACACCAATTAAGATACGATGCTCTCCCAAATACTCAGAGAATAAAAGAGGAACTTATTGTCATGTTGTTGAAATAAAGCTGATTTCCAAGTTTAATTATACACTGTAGAGTTTTAACTATGTCAGTGAGTGGTGGTGAATTCATTCCTTAGTTTGTTGACCAACCAAATATAAAATGTGAACAATCAATCTACTAATGATGCAAAATGCATTATTTTTGCATTCTTTTTCAGTAACTAACTCTAAGAGCATTTAATGGTTTTATTATAAAATCTGACCTTGAAACGGTTGATAAGATCATATCTGGTAAAAAGTTCATAAATCATAAACTTCAGACTGTGTTCTCCACTTGCTTCATTTAAGGAAAATACATCAAAAGACCATTTATCAACATCCTATAGAAACAAAGTAAACAGGTGACAGTATTATATAGTTCTGTCTCTATGAAAAATTATCAGGAACATGAGGCATGTATACATAGCAGTTTCAAATTTCAGTTCAACACATCGAACTATATAGTTTCACATCATCTTGTATGTAGAAACTGATATAGCTTTGTATCAGAGGCTCAAAAAGATAGGCTTCAATATAGTGTCCAAGTCTTCCTCGTGAGCCCAAACTATCAAATTTGATAATACTATAATACTACCCTTGATTTGAACCTAATTTCAGATGTGTGCCTTATTTTTTAAAAGATAGAATTGCAGATTATGTGGATGGTATCATTTATAGAAGAGAGAAAATGTAGTCTCATTTTCTCTTTCTGATCTACTCACCTTGGATTTTCACTTTTAATGTGGGTAATTTAAAGTTTTGATATTTTATGTCATTTTTAAAAATAATTTCAAAGTTCTAGAGAAGCAGAGCATTTGTAATCTTACTAATTACAGTAACCTTAACTGATTCATTTATTCTTAAGGAACATGAAAGATAAAGTAGATTGAAATCCTTTTGATTGAAAAGGAGGATAATAATTTTGGTATCCTATGCAATTTTTCAGAGAAGTGCTCAGGCCTTCGCAGAAATAAAGACCCTTGTCAAGCAAATCCTAATATTTGGGGTGGTAGGAAGCAGAGTGTACTGATTTTGCTGAAAATAATTCCAGAATAAAACACTTGCATATTATCCAAAATTGGACTTGTACAAATATCACTTTTATATTGCAGAAGTATTTTAACATAATATTTAAGCTTAGACATTTACTAAATAAGTCAGTGAAATGAAAGATTTTTAAAGAAACTGGGCTGATTTCTAATCCAAATATTACTAGATACCTATAGCAAAGAGGACTGTTTCATACATACAAAAGCTCAATATTATAAAAGATAAGCTTAAAGTTATTTATTAAGAATAATGTAAAGAATTTAACAGGTTATACTTAAAACTTTGTATTTAATACAGTTAACATTATAAGGAAGCCAATTGTGTGCTATTACACACTGAAACTAAAAACAAAAATTCTTTAAGCATTCTAGTAGTTGTATTAAAAAGTTTCTTCAGAAAATATTGGCAAAAGTTTCCGATAGTTCTTTTCATCACTGGAATACCAATAAAATTTTTATGGTTTTTTTTTTTGCTTACATGTCTTTGTTAACTTCCTTGTATTTTGGCCCCATTTTATCCTCAAATATTTGTTTTATCTGGTGAGAAGTTAAAATCTCTGAAAGCTCGCTAGCAGGCATTTTACTATCAATAAGTCTCAAAAGAGGCCAATAAATCTTTTATCAAGTTCCAAAACTAACAGAATTTGTTTAGATTGTTACAATACTGCTATTTACAGTTCACACAAAGGATTTTTCACTTTGTAAATAGTTAACTTTCCATTTCTTGGGAATTTTTATTAACTATACTATACATTTATAGACTAATTTATAAAGTTTAAACAAATTATACACAAATTATACAAAACATTTACTTTTGAGACTAAAAGCAAACAAAACAAAGAGTCACTTTAAAGGTTTATTTTAGGAAATAATATTTTTTTAGCTAAAAATATTCTTTATATTTTTTTAGTTTTTAACAGGATAGTTTCTGTCCTTATTGCTTAATGTTTTCTTTTCCTCACATTTTAGTAAAAGCCAGTAATTTGTAAGAGAATGTAATTGTTTTACTAAGCAAAAGCTCTTTTAAAAATAAGACAAAACTAAACAATGCTCTTGATATTAGTTGAGAAAGCAATGAGTAAGTTAAAATTTCTCAAGAACATCAAGTAAAAAGGAGTAATCATATTTCATAATGTGGTATTTTGTTACATTCTTGTCTATTTTATAGTTTAGGATTAAAAAATAACAAGAAAAATAAGCTTCTTTGGTGAATAAAATTAAAATCTAATCTTTACTAGAGAGAAAAGAAAATAATGAAAGCTTAAAATAAGATTAAATTGGGGTGGATGACATTTAAGGCACTTGCCTTGCACATATTCTATTCCAACTTGATCCCTAGCATAGAAAATGGTCCTGTAAGCTTTATCTTGAGAAATACTTGAGCACTACCAGTTGTGGCCCCAAGTCCATAAAATAAAATAAAAATAAAGGCAACATAAATCACAAATAAAGCAACCCAATAATTTCTGTATTGAATTATTGGTTAGTACAGAAAAATAATTTTTTTTTTTGGTTTTTGGGTCACACCCAGTGACGCTCAGGGGTTACTCCTGGCTATGCGCTCAGAAGTCGCCCCTGGCAGGCACGGGGGACCATAGGGGAACCGGGGGATCGAACCGTGGTCCCTCCTAGGTTAGCGCAGGCAAGGCAGCAGGCACCTTACCTCCTGCGCCACCTCCCGGCTCCCAGAAAAATAATTTAAGAAACTTTTAGAGTCAACAGGAGTAAACAGATTCTTCCTCAAAACTGAGAGAAATAAAGTAATGAATGAAGAAAGAAGAACCTACAAAATATTTCAAGAAAGACCATGGAGTAAGTGTGTGAGCACAATGGTACATACACACAAATAGAGACAAGTTGATCAAACCTTACAACATTTTAGAGTTGTAACCCTAGTTTATTTTAACACATTTAATCCTGTAGTTGGGCCTCAAAATTAAGCCATAGGGGAAAAATCAGAGACAAAAGAGATGAGTTTCTTATTTACTTTCAGGCCACACCCCAGATTAAATTCTAATTTCCAAAATGCAAAACAAGTGCTCAATCCTTTGAACTATTTCTCTTGTTCCTGTTTAGGTCTCTTAATTTTATCTTTAGTTTCAGACCTAAATTTTGAAACAATTTCTCTATATAAATTTTCCTTTAACCATATTTTATTTAAAAATTTATATGTTATATAATGTTATAGCATTGAACACTTCATTATTTATACATGACATAATTTGTATATTCTGACAAACCCTGGTGCAAAAATTAATTCAAGAAAACCCTAAATAAAGTATGAAGTACCACATGAATATCATTGATAATGTTTGTTAGTATAAATCAATTCTCACTAAATCTAAAATATGGTCATCAGAATTTGGCAAATAGTACATGTTATAAATAGTTTAAATAATTTCTACATTTTAATATTTAGGAAAGACTCATTCTACTTTAATTCCCAGAAAGTTTGAAATGATTTTAAAAATTCTACTTATACAAATTACTATAATAATTTAAAGTTAGTTCACCTTTAATGTTACTATGACAGCTTCTGGATATGCCAAACCAACCATATGAAAGGACTTTCTGTACATCCTGAAAAAAGAAAAATAACTATGTATAAAAATTATTGAAGAGGAGCTTTCTAGAGAAACAGTATAAGATAGAAGGTTTCTTTTGTAACAGTAAGATTGTCTTTGATTTATTTACCTTTTTAGCTTTGTAGTACCCAAGGCATATGGTTGCCTCACTGAGTCACAGCCTTTGCTTCATGCTGACTTCCTTACCTTTTATCATTTCCTAACAAGGTCTTATGCATTACCAATTAACTATGGTCACAATCACAATTAATCAAGCTTCTACAATATATAAACTGTCAATATTTCATAGGCTTAACATGACATTAATGCTATTTATTATCTAAATAGAGGCACCTTTCCCCTCATCTTCAATTTAAAAAAATTTCTTTAAAAAGAAATGTGATTTGAATTATATGATTTTCCAACACTGTTTTTTATCATGTTTCCATATTGATGACAAATTTTTTGTTGATGTTATATGTCAAATTACAGTCTAGAATATTAATTTTATTGAACTTTGTATTATCAGATTTTTTAGTTATATATATTACGGAAAGTCATTAACAAAATGTTCTTAAGTTTAATTTGTCATTTGACTTTTTAGAAAGTTATATAGAAAGTTATTTTTAAAATAATAACACCAAAATATTTTTAATTAGAAATTTTGGATTTTGTCATATTCTAATAATGTAATTCCAATAATAGAAATTATTTCAGTAATTAAAAATAGAATGCTAGGTTGAAAAGTTAGAAAGGAAAACAGTATTATTCATTCTGGAATCAGAATAGTGGGAGGGGAAAAACCTTAGTATAGTTGCCTCATATAGTGAATATATTTACAAGTAAAAAATATTTTTCTATGAGGCTGGAGCAATGTCACAGGCCTTGCACATGCTAGACTAGGTTATTTTTAAATGATAGCCTATAAATTTACTAACTACCACCAATATCTTTTATAAAAACTATTTCACTATTTTCAAAAGTGCAACACATTAGGGGCTAGAGCGGTGGTGCAAGCAGTAAGGCATTTGCCTTGCATGTGCTAATCAAGAAAAGACCAAGGTAGCATTGATGGATCTATAAGTAAAAGGAAACCTTTATCACACAAAATTAAAATACAAAAGCTAATTTTAAAGCAAATAAAATGGAAAATCATCAGATCATCATATATAAACTACAGGACTTGATTTTTATTTTAAAATATCATCTTGAATGACATTTTTTGGAAAAAAAATCTTGTTTTTTACTACTCCTAAACAGTTGATAATGGTATATTTCATTGTGTTTGTGAAGTGGAAGCCTTTTTCTCCCTTGAGCACTGCTGCTTGTGTCTCCATTTTAGCTGACTTAAGCCTACATTTTAGAAAATTCCTAGAGTTTCCCTGAGACTGAGTAGTTTAATCTCCCAAGACCATCAATACTGCCCAGGTCTTGTTGATTACAGTGAGTGTTCTCTCTGGCCCCACAAAATAATTTTTGACTAATCACTGAGAGATTGTTTTAAATAATAAAGACACTGGAAATATTCCTAGAAATTTAATGTAATATGATTAGACTTTGTCTTTATCTAGGTCATGTCGAAACTTTTTGGATTAATTTACTGGCTTTATATCTTGTAGAAGTCCAAGAATGTTTCCAATGTTCCTTTAACAGAGGTAAAGTAGATTTTATAATATTCATTAAAGGTGGCAGTAGATGAAAAAATAATAGTAAAGTATATTGAAAGCATTTTCTGTTTCTCAACTTTATTAGTTTAAAAGATGTTAGTATAATCATTTTATATGGAATTTAATTCCATTATTTTAAATTGAAGGTATTTATAGCAACTAATTTTCAACACTGAAGTAAAATATTTATATTAAGTGTGTTATAACTATTCCTGAAACGTATTGTTTCTTAGACAGAAAAGTGAGTTATACTCACTATAGGACTAACAGATTATGAAACTGAGTAACATTTCAAATTAGAAAGTATGGAGACAATATGATTTCATGCTCTGAAGGACTATCAAATATCCTTTGTTTTGGTAATAGAAATGTAAAAAAAGAGAAACAAAATGCACTTTAAATAAAGGGATGTGAACCAGCTCTCCTCCATGTTGCTAAGAGGTTAGTATTGTTTTTGTTTTATAGCACAGAGATCTGGGTATATATTTATCATGTTACATTTATTTGGATAAAGTTTGTTGCATAATATATAATGTGTTATAATTGTGCTCAAGGTTATTTGAAAAAGTTCATTTGCCAAAAATTATTTGCAAACAGATTGTGCTTCTGTTCTGTATGTCAATTTGAAATAAATATAAGTAATAAGCCTCGAACAGATATTTTTGTCATAAGTAAGTTCAGCATAAAGAGCTTTATCAATTAATTTTGGGTATGTTAATCATTGAAGTTTTCCTCAATGAGTAAAATATTTCAATGAGTAAAATATTCCTTTCTTAACTTTGATACATGGTAAATCTATCCACAGCCTTTTACTAGTTATCAAAAAATTCACTTACCTTTCAACAAAAATTCCAGCTTGAACAGCATGAACAATACTTCGAAATTTTGGCTTTTCCTCAGATTTCTTCTTAACCATCCCCATTTTCCTTGTAAAGGTTGAGGCCAACCAGTCCCGGACTTCAGAGGGTACAGAATCTGACTGAAGATCGCAAAGCTCATCTTCAGTATCCAGCAGTCGTCTACAAAAATGTATACCAATAAAACTTTAGAATATAGCATAAAGAAAATCTGGTAACAAGGAAATAAACATTTCAATAGTAATTCAGATAGAGTAAACTAGTCTCTTTAATATAAACTATGTTCAAAATATAGAAAAATGATCGTGCTAACATTTGGAACATTATAGATTTCTCAAACTTATTCTCCCAAAATAAAAAGAAATAAAGATTAAGTATTGCCATTTCCAAAACTTGCGAACCACACTAATCAATGCAACAGAACTAATTGTTGGTATCCCAAATATGCTTGAATTATTTTTGATTAAGAAGTGAAAAACAGTGCTAGAGATATATGGAAATGAATAAGACCCTTGCATTGCAGGTGGTGGATTTAGATTTGATCCCCAGCATCACATATGTTCCCCCAATATTGCAAGGAATGTTCCCTGAGTGCAGAACTATTAGTAAACCCTGAGCATATTTGGTGTGTCCAAATTATTTTTTTAAGAAATGATCTTCTCTATATAGCACACTGTTGTTGTTTCTTGAAGACATATTCTTTCACAAATTGAAAGAATTTGCAAATCACAGATATGAAAGAGTTCTTTTATTCAATATATGCACAAAATTCCTAAAGTCGAGATATGTGTGGGAAATTTTCAATAGTTTTGATTTGTTTGGGACTATACCTGATGGTATCCAGGGTGTATTCCTCTGTGGAATTAGGAATTATTCATGGCAGGTTCAGGGGATCAAATGGGATGTTGGGGATCAAATCTGGGTTAACCAGGTGCAAGACAAGCCACCTTATCACTGTACTATTACTCTGGCCCAAAATGTTTAATTTTAAAATGAAAAAAATACATTATTATGCAGATAAGTATATACATGTGTGTATATATACATATTTTTGGGACACACTTGGTGATGCTCTGGGATTATAGGCAGCTCAGGGCTATACCCAGGTCAGTGGTCAAAGTCTTTAGGGGACCATGTGATGCTGATATTAAACAAGGTCCCCTCCACATGAAAAGCATGGTCTCTAGTTCTTTGAACTATATTCCTAGACATTTTTTCAGATATAAATGTGAATACTCATAAGAATATTTATATTGTATAGTTATGTGCATTCGTATTTTATTTCTATTATTTACAATAATTCCGCACAATTATTTTCTCGTCACTCATCTTTTAAATTCATGGCAGAATGACTCTTCCTGACATCAGTAAAACACACAGGATCTTTTTATTTGGTTAACTCAATAAAACACAAGTGTGTCATATCATTTTTAGGTAAAAGCTTTAAGAGTCAATAAAATTACAATGCTTGTCTTATTCTTTTAGAACAGCTGACAAAAATCTAGACAACGGCTATTCATAAGTCTAGTTTAAGAACTAATATTAATGATGACATGAAATAAATAGAAAAAAAGATAATATCAAGAAGAACATTTATAAATAGATATCTGACATTTAGGGGGAAAAAATCAAGAAATTGGAGCTGAGTCAGGCAGACAGGCAGGTAGGGAAGGGACCAAAGGCAAAGAATTCTTGAGATGTAGTAAAAACAAGAAACTTGGAGGATTTGCAGGAGTTACTTCATCAATTCATGAGTTTTACCTGGAATCACTGTAGGTCAAAACATTGAACTTCCGTACAGAAACAAGCACTAGCAGGAACAAAGGCCAGGAAAGGAATATCAAAGAAGACCATTAACTCCCTGCTGGAAAGTACCCTGATAATAGAATTACCTATAGAAATAATAATATCTACTGGGTAGAAAGTCCCACAAGCAAGATGGGAAAACTCTATAAAAGTCAACCTAGAACAAAGGAGGCATGCGCATATATTGCCTTGGATATATGGTGCTTGAATCCTGAGACTTATACCAGGTTTTTTTTTCGTCTTTGGATAAACTTGAGCTCTCCCTTGAGCATGTCTCTTTCTTATCCTGTTTTTACTTCACTGCTCTTCTGAAATTCTTTTCTGTAAGGAAAGGCAATGGGCCAGAAAGACCTGGGTAAAGTCTAGGATCAACTTTCTTTTTCCTATAAAGATATAATTCCTTGTTCCAGCCTGAGTCCAGAACTCCTCGAGATAAATCTCCGTGGTGGGGATTAAGTCTTGTGCTAAATATAACAAGTAGACATCCGGTGCAGCTTGGTGGTTGTCTAGTGGGGCTGGCAGGATTTAGGTAGGGTCTTGACCTGCAAGCACACACTGCAGTCTTAATCAGCCTTATATTTACCGATTTATAACCCCCCTCCGATTGTCATAGGGAGAAAGTGGTAGATTTCCTTCTCAGGGCTGCATCTCTCTTGCCCACTTTATAAAAGTCAGCCTGGGGATCTCTACCTATTCTAGTGAACAGATATTTAATAATCTTGTATATACAGTAAAGATAGTACATGTCTTTTGGATAATTTACAAAAACAATTCACATATGCTATTTGGTTGATTGAGACCTCTAAATTTTGGTAAAATAATAATAAAATTACTAAAAATTACTTTAATTTATTCTTATATCAACTTCAGGGGTTAACAAGTAGGAAAAGGGGGCAGGAGCAATAGTACAACTGGTATGGTATTTGCCTTTCACATTGCTAACCTCGGTTTAATTCCCACATCCTATATGGTCCCTCAATAGTCCCAAACAAACAAATAAAAAATATAAATTAAGATGATGACACTGATAGTTTTGAAAACTCTTTATGGCATCTGAGATAGTGTGTATATGGAATAGAAACTGCCAGATAAAAGTGAATGCTGGACCAGAGAGATAGCATGGAGGTAAAGCGTTTGCCTTTCATAAAGAAGGTCATTGGTTTAAATTCCTGCATCCCATATGGTCCCCTGAACCTGCCAGGAGCAATTTCTGAGCGTGGAGCCAGGAGTAACCCCTGAGCGCTGCTGGGTGTGACCCAAAAGCCAAAAAAAAAAAAAAAAAAAAAAAGAAGTAAATGCTCAGGGCCTGAGCAATAGTACAGCTGATAAGCCATTTGGTTCAATCCCCAGTACCCTATCTGGTTCCTAAGCCCTTCTAGACGGGATCCCAGTGCACAGAGCCAGAATTAAACCCTAAGCACAGTTAGGTAAGGTTAAAAAAAAAGACTTAAAAAAAACCATAGTTTAAAGTTATTGCTCATTCAGATCTAGGCATATCAAAGTATCTCAATACCAATTCCACCCACCATCAGTGTTAATGTTCCTCCATCAGTGTTTCCATCCATATTTCATCCACCCCAACCCCTGTTTGCCACCTTGACAGGCACATTAAGGAACCTAAGCTTGTTTTCAGTATTGTTGAGTCTGTGCTTTGGATATACAGCTAAACCACTATCCAATATGACTGTTGTATCTGAAGTCTGAACTGATCTAGAACTTCTTAAAGTTTTGAATTGATGAGACAGCATGCAAATGCCCCAAACTACAAAAGAGCTGTACAGAACATTTAAGCTTTGCCTCCATGAAGAATAAAGGCTAATTCTGCACTCTTTCTTGACCATGATAATTTAATGCATCAATTTGTTAAGTTAACCTATTTAATACACTTGGGCTTCCATAGGTTTTGGGAAATCTTTTGCATGACACCTAAGGATATTGACTCTAATCCTAAAGATTAAGAGTCAATGGAGGGGGCCGGGCGGTGGCTCTGGAGGTTAGGTGTCTGCCTTTCCTGCGCTAGCCTAGGACGGACAGCGGTTCGATCTCCCAGTTCCCATATGGTCCCCCAAGCCAGGAGCGACTTCTGAGCACATAGCCAGGAGTAACCCCTGAGCGTCACTGGGTGTGGCCCAAAAACCAAAAAAAAAAAATAAAAAGAGTCAATGGAAAGATGGTAGCCAATGGCAGTGTGTTAAATCTCTCCTGAAAAAAAAAATCACTTGTAATGGTCAGGGTGAGGGAAAGAGTAAATGAAATAAATTAAACATATATTACACTCCAAGTACCAGAACTATCATGAGAAAATACATAGAAAATTAAATCTTCCTTTTACTTTAGATCACCTCTTCTATTTGCTGCTCTTTTCTTTGAAATAAAAAGAACAGTCTTTTATGAATATTTACCTTTTATAGTTATAAGCATGAATACACTTATTAAGTTCCTTAGGAAAAACATGCACAATCTCAGTGTTGGAGGTATAAAACTTTATATACAAAGTGAAAATAAAAAACATGTGTATTACATGGTTAATTTTGATACTGAATAGTACTCTATATAATTGAAGATTTCATATGAATCTTACATCTTTTCTTTTTTCTTTCTTTTTTTTGGGGGGGTTGGGTCACACATGACAGTGCTCAGAGTTACAGAGTTATAGTCAGGTTACTCCTGGCTGTACGCTCAGAAATTGCTACTGGCAGGTTCTGGTGACCATATAGGATGCTGGAATTCGAACCACTGTTCTTCTGCATGCAAAGCAAATGCTCTACCTCCATACTATCTCTCTGGACCCATGAATCTTACATCTTAGAAGTGATTTTGTATTTTCCTTAATATAACATTGTAATTTAAAGCAAATTTTTCTTTGTTTTGGGGCCCCACCCTGTAACACTCAGGGGTTACTCCTGGCTATGTGCTCAGAAATCAATCCTGGCTTGGGAGACCATAGGGGATGACAAATGTTTGAACCGTGATCCATCTTAGGATAGTGTGTAGCAAGGCAAAAGCCCTACCGCTGTGCTACCACTCCAGCCCCATAAACAAAAATTTTCATTTTAAATAATATTCACTAGTGAACTGTAGCAAGACACTAGACTGCACTATATGAAATATAAGGTAAACAAATGTCACACCATTTCTATTATTTCTTCCAAAGCAAATAAGTAAAATCAGAATAAGAGTAGTGGAATTGGAATGATTTTAGAGAAACCTGGTGATATCAGTAGTATTCCATCTTGTATTATCAACTAAATGAAAAAATGCTAAATAAATGTATTTACTAGTAGTTTCTTTGTAAATTTGATGGTGATTATCAAAGACAACAAAATTAGCTTATAGAAATGTATATATAATGGGATATGATATTCAAGAGTTCTAAGAACCCTTAGCATGATGCATGCTGCCATTTATTGAAAATAAAACATAATATCAACAATTAAGACTTATATCTGTTAAAAAAAAGACTTATATGGAGCCTGGCAGTGGCGCTAGAGGTAAGGTGCCTGCCTTGCCTGCGCTAGCCTAGGACGGACTGTGGTTCGATCCCCCGGTGTCCCATATGGTCCCCCAAGCCAGGAGGGACTTCTGAGTGCATAGTCAGGAGTAACCCCTGAACCCAGGTGTGGCCCAAAAACCAATAATAATAATAATAATAATAATAAAGACATATCTGTTAACTCTGATATAGTGAAAAATGAGGAGAACATTATAAAGAAAAGTATAACATATGCTATATCAAACCTCAAAAGTTGTCACTGTAACTATCAATTTTATATCAATGTGGTTCGACTTTCATGCAAGGTTGTTTGGTCAAAACTAAAGTAGATTTTGAAGAGAAGGTATATTTAGATGCAAGTAACAGTTAAATAGTAGACTTGGAATAAATCACATTATCCTTCATAATGTGAGTGGCCTCAACAATTTAAGTTGTAACTTTAAGAGAAATGATGAACATCTCCTATTTTGGGGACTCATCACTTAACAAAAAAAAATTCTAAGGATAGCATATAATCTTAGATCAAATAAATTAGGTCTTAGACTCAGAATTCAAAAGTTTTGCAAAAGTATACCCAGAAAAGAATAGCGTAGCAAGAGGGAATAGATTCATGAAATATCTGCAGACTGCAAAATACTAGGCAGGCATAGTATAAGATGATTATAGGGTATTTTACATGTAGTGGAAGCATATGGAAAAATAGAATAAGAAAACTGTCAGGATCTTCTTATTTTTTAAGGATGCCTTATACTAGAGCTATAAAAAACCCCAGACCCTGATCTTCATGTAGCTATTAAATGTTGATGTGTTTACTGACTGCCTTTAATGTCTATCAACAATAGTTAACCTGTTCAGAGTCTAGTAAGAGGTGGGGAAGCAATAATGTTTTGAGAAAATAAATGACCGGTCTGTGAGACAAGGCAACATAAAGCTTGAACAGTCTGTGTGTGTCTATTTCCTCATGTGTTTGTTTATTTCACTCTCTGAAACTGATCCCTACTAGACGATGGAGTCAAAGGTGTCATCCAACAGGCTTTAAATGCCCCAAAAGTTAAGATTTCTGCCTACAGGTTCAAGACAGCCATTCTGATTCATGACAAAGTTTCAAGATATGTTGACCTTTTTAAATTTTTTTCAACTTGATAACTTTTCCAAAATCATGTTATTTAGAAAGTTACATAATTATATATTTATGAAAGAGAAAGACTATTTCACAATTCATGAACACTGGTGAGCATATGAATCAGATTTTTATTTTGAAATATAATAAAATTTACTAATTTTCTATTAAATTAAAATATATTTTGAAGATGCTCTCCTGAACAGTGTTTGGGGAATTCAGAGGCCAAGCTGGGTTCTAAGCCAGACTGTGTAAACGGGTGGCTCAATGCTCTTGCCCAGTAGCATTGTATTATTAGACTCAGTGATGCTGAGGACAACCAAACTGGTGTTTGGGGGGCCAAACAGTGATTGATGGCTATTGATCTCTAAACCAATGCATGCCAGAATTATGATATGGCTTAGCTTCTTAAATATGTTTATTTTTAGTCACAATAAAAACAAATACTGTGTTTTCTTAGTTTAACATATATTTTCTTTTAATTATGAAACAACATTCTAATACAAAGATATACCAGCAAAGTTGCACATTATGAGTGTTTTGGGCTCATAATAATTTTTGTTAATAAATCCCACTATTTATTTATTAATAAATCCCACTATTAAAGAGCACCTTGGTTACTTTAAATTTTAGCAACATAAGCTAAATTATTATAAGCATTTTTGCTCATATATTTTTAACTAACTTGTGTAAATACTAAGGAGCACATAGTTTGGACCATATAATAAGGGTTTATTTAATTTTATAAGTAATTCCCAAACTATCTCCAAAAGTGTATTGTTTTGATTTCTCATCATCCAATACGAAATGGAACAGGACAAATAACTCATCTCTTGGTCTACTGTCTTCTAGCTATTATCATATTTCTGTCTTCTGTCTGCAACCAGCAGGCTTCTTCTTGTAAAGTAAAAATCAGACATGTCTTTGCCTAAAGTTATAAAGCCCTAACAATTTTCTTTAAAGTCTTGTCCTTACTTTCAGCTCTATCAGTTTGGATCTAGCCTCAATAGTTTCCTTGCTGTCTTTAAACCAATTATGTTTGCTTCTGAAGTACCTAATGTTCCTTTTGTTTAGAATCTCATTTTTATATAAAATATTTATTTAAGCACCATAATTATGAGCATGATTGTAGTTGAGTTTCAGTCACAAACAGAAAATTCCCTTCACCAGTGTAATATTTCCACCACCAATGCCTCCCCTCTCATTCAAGCAACATATGGACTTAACATTGAATTAATGTAAATGTTTTAATAACCTTCTGACCTACTAAAATAAAAAGTATGTTTATTCTAACACTATATTCTATTTTTTACCTTTCCTTACGACTCACCACTACTTGATATAACACTACATGCTATTTAACCCGTTTACTCATTTTGTTTCATTCACTAGACTAAAGATTTTTGAATAAAACTGGTCTGTCTTGTTCATTGTATCATTCGTGTAGATACACGAATACTCTCAGCACCTGGCAGAGAGTACTTATTTAATACTGTATTTAATCCATTAAATGAATAAAAATATGTAGGCTTAACTAAGCCATTATAAATAATTAACTTTGAGACGTAAAGTGAAGATAGAGATATAGAAGAAACAAAGAAACTTAAATATTTAGGGTCCCATAAATATCATAAACATTGGGATTAATTCACTATCAATAATTCTTTCAAGAATTCTTTCAAGGGTAACACCTTTCATTATTATTCAAAATTTGCAGTTACTTAAATTATGAGAAATAATATCTGTTTGGAGTAGAAAATAAACATTTTTGCTAGAATTTTTCAGTAAGGGCATGAGTAAACATTTAAGTGTTGCCATAGGTTGCAACTACTTGGTCAAATAAATTACTATTTTTTTAAAAATAAACTTTTATGCTCACATATAAAATAAAGTATGTAAGAAATTTCTAACATAAATTAGAAAAGAGTCATTAAAATGATTATTGTAGTTGGTAGGAAAATTATTAAGAAACAAATGGATAAAACAAATTCAAAGATTAATACATCCAGTAGTATTTCTTATGATTTAAATCTTTTTTCTTTTTAGGCTTCATATATATATATATATATATATATAGAAAGACAATATATATATATGTACATATATATATATTGTCTTTCTAACTCTGAGCACAACATAATAGGACCCGAATTCCTTTCTGCTACATAGTGTAGGAATGAAATCTATAGTTCAATATGAATGAGTAACCCTAAATTTTATTAAACAAACAATTTTTATAGAAATTTTTCTATACATTTAATTAAGATGAAGTATATATTTCATAAAATTATGTCACATATGAAGCATAAAACATGAATTTAGCCCTCATTTCATTTTTGTAAAAAAATTGACGAAAGTAGGTTGATAAAAATGAGGTCACAATTCTACATTTAATTTTTATTAAAAAAAAACAAAAAGCTTAAATGCTCTTTATCCTATATAGTATTAGATAACAGAGTGACATAACTATTTATACCATGAGTTCTGACAAAAAGCAAAGCTTTATATCTAAGGAACTTAAAAGATAAAAAAATAGCTATTTGTACATTTTCATTGGCAATTAAAAAGTCTAGTATACTGTAAAGAAATGATAAAGAGTGTATGTGTGTTATCGCTGGTGACATTGGAAAAAGACTTCTACTGAGTCCCAACAGAGTAAACAAAATAAAAGGTAGGGAGTCCTTAAACAAGGATGTTGATAGGGGAGTTGAGAGAAGGTAAACCATGAAACTGAAGCTAGATATTCAGTGCTCAGCTGATCCTTACAAGCCATTTATAGTCCACAGTTTCTCTTGAAATCAGATGACACAGCTCCCCAAGGGCTTATATTTTGAACTAGAAAGTTTGCGGGGGAAGGAAATAAAAAATAAGGCTGTCACGGAAGGAGAGGTCATGGGATTTTGACTCTTAAAATTATATCAGTGAAAATCTATCTGTCCACAATGGTTTCTTGGGAAATAGTTAAACCCTTGGATTCACAAAATTATTTCCAAATAGTTGTTCTCATTTTATACCCCTTGAACATTAAAATTCAAGTACCAAATGCATAAAGACAAACCTTGCAAGTTAATTTTTATCCTACTTAATGTTTATAAAGGATACATCTTATTTTGTTTGTTTTGTGGGCTTTTTTTTTCCTTCACACCCAGCTGTTTCAGAGTTTACTTCCTGCTCCATGCTCCGTGATCTGGGAGCATATGCATTGCACAACATTGAACCTAGATCAAAGCCATGCAAGGCAAATAAATACCTTGTAGTTTGCTCATCATGTCTATACTTACTATTTTTTGATCACATAATGGGAATGCATTTTTCCCTAGAGCCAAACAATTAAATATTTTAAAGTTATCGAGTAAAAAAAGTTAAATATGTTCTATCCACTCAGTATATACAAGCAAAACAAATCTGAATCAATAATCCTAAATTTAATGTGTGTCAGGGATGGGTTAGCAAATTACGACCTCCATATGCACACCTCCCTTATGACTGGTCCATCATTGCATTAGTATTTAAAACCTCTTTCTGGTGCTCCAGAAGACTCTATCAACTTAATTAATCTTGAAAGTCCCTGTTTCCCTGTTACCCTTTGGGAAATGGAAGGGTACCCATGAAAACAATGTCTGCAGAACTCTTTGGAGGAAATATCTAAGAAGTTAAATTAAGTGGGAAAGAGGTCATTGAGTAGAGAATCCTGGAAGTCTCTGAGCACAGAATAGAGTGAAAGGACCCTCAGGAGAGAATTCTATTGTCAAATTGTGAAAAGAGATAAGTTCATTAATTTTACTTCTTTGTAAGGGAGGACTATTAGCTCATAAATAAGAGCACAGCAGAAGGAGGTCATTATTGAAATACACAAAGAGAGGGAAAATGTGTGAGGAAACACACCCATGGCCCTGAAGTAAGGGAGAAACTCATACAGTAAACTTCCTAGTAAATTTATCTGAAGAAGATGGGATTAAAGAGATTTTTCTGCAGTGTATTTTTATATAATATCTTTATTTAAACATCCTGATTACAAACATGATTGTGACTAGGTTTCAGTCATGTAAAGAACACCCCCCTTCACCAGTACAACATTCCCACCACCAATGTCCCAAATCTCCCTCCATCCCACCCCACCCCCACCTGTACTCTCTCATTCATTTACATCATTATGATAGTTCTCAGTGTAGTTATTTCTCTAACTGCACTCACCACTCTTTGTGGTGAGCTTCATGAAGTAAGCTGGAAGTTCCAGCACTCCTCTCATTGTCTCTGAGGATTGTTGAGAAAATGACTTTTGTTTTTCTTAAAACCCATAGATGAGTGAGACTATTCTGTGTGTGTCTCTCTCTCCCTCTGACTTATTTCACTCAGCATGATAGATTCCAGTGTATTTTAATACAAAGGGTCCTCTAATAGTAAATATAATAATGTTATATATTTTATTAATACTTTTCTGTGTTCTACCTTTGTTTTTTCAGAATATAAAACAACACCATTAAGTAATTACTAAACTTTCAGTCTTCAAAAATATATATTCTTTATTATAATAACTTTATTGTTTATTTACTATAACAAAGCATGGAATCATCATTATTATTAAAGAAAATAAAATTTTCACTCTATTTTCCTTATTAATGATTTAAAGTGCATATAAGCAAACAATTCACAAAAATAATTATAATAAGGAGTAATCAAGCCATTTTTTAAGCTCAAGTCTATTTATTTCAAGTGTGAGTTGTTAACTATTGAGTATTCTATACCTGACATGCATGCTTTGCCTACTAATTTCCTATATTATCTTCATATTGTCACATCAGGTTAAAGACATCAGAAAAATGCTGATTTTCAATGTGTACTACAGCTATTTTAATAAAATATTTCAATAAAATGTTCTAATTTTAAAATAACCTAACTAGGTACTATTCTTTATTTTTATCTTATTTCTTCTTGAATTTCAGAGTTAAAAATATAGCATGGAGGTAAGGCGTTTGCCTTTCATGCAAAAGGCAATCGGTTCTAATCCCGGTGCCCCATATGGTCCCCCGTGCTTGCCAGGAGCAATTTCTGAGCAAGGAGTAACCCCTGAGCGCTGCCGGGTGTGACCCAAAAAACCAAAAAAAAAAAAAATGATGCTAAGTTAATTTTACAGGCATTTTGTGCTCCAGGAAAATTTTTCTTGGAGGAAGCTTAAAGTTTTCCTAAAAGTATGATGTTGAATTATATTTTCTTTTTTTGGGGGGGGTCTCACCCGACAGTGCTAAGGGGTTACTCCTGGCTCCATGCTCAGAAATTGCTCCTGGCAGGCACAGGGGACCATATGGGGCACCGGGATTCAAACTGATGACCTTTTGCATGAAAGGCAAACGCCTTACCTCCATGCTATCTCCCGGGCCCCTGAATTATATTTTCATAGAGAAGTATTGCTTAATGGTAAAATTTCAGTGTATACTAAAGTACAATAAGTTAAATGTCAGGACAGAAAAGGTAACACTTGAAATATATATAATCTTGTAAGTAACCTACTTATTACATGTTAAGTCTATTTGAATTAATTATTCTAGGCTACCATCCAAGCATATGTATTTATTAGTTATTCCTTGTTATGTTCCTAAAATGTACAAAGTTGAAGACTCACAGATTAATTTTAATAGAGTGTAGAGGGAAGTTTTCTCTCCTCTGTCTACCTAATATATTTGTTCAAAGTTCTCTCTGATTTTCTTTTTTTCTTTATTTTTCTTTCTTTCTTTCTTTATTTATTTATTTTTTTTTGGTTTTTGGGCCACACCCAGTGACACTCAGGGGTTACTCCTGGCTATGCGCTCAGAAGTCGCTCCTGGCTTGGGGGACCATATGGGAAACGGGGGGATCGAACCGCGGTCTGTCCTAGTTTAGCACAGGCAAGGCAGGCACCTTACCTCCAGCGCCACCACCGGGCCCCATAGTTCTCTCTGATTTTCAATGACAATTTTTTAATTGTAAATAACCAAACATGAACCTTTGAATATTCTAGACAGTTATGCTGACATTAACTTAATTCCCAAGAGGCAAATATAATCTAAAAGGAGATAATCTAAGGAAAGTGTTAGAGTTAAATGCTACTTTCTCTAAATTAAGGCCAAGAGAGAACTCCATGTATCCAACCAAAGGGATGCAGGAAAAAAGGCCAGGGAATATTTTGTGTGAAGTTGTTTGAGTGTTAGAATAAAAGATATTCTTGGAATCTCTGGGAGATGCAAAAAAAGGCAATGGGTGAAAAAGAATACTCACTGATAACTCTTACTTTCCTCTCCCAAACCCGTTTGGTTCAAGAAGTTTTAGACAAAAATCTTTGAATATTTTTTATTTTCCACAAAAGTTGGTACTTCATTAATAACCAATATTTTAAATTAAGGAATATTTGAGGCTAGGATATTTTCTTTTGAGTCATTAGCGATTAACTGGTATATACCTAGATTAATTACCTATTAACCGTGTGATGAGAAATACAATGATTTCATCTGAGTTTCAGTTTCTTGTTAATAAATAGAGACAACAACAATAATAATAATATCCTTACTAGTGGGACTGTGAGGTTTAAATAAGTAAGAGAATATATAGAGTTAGTGGAGGATGGTTTCTACCACAAAGCAAACCCTTGATAAACTCAGCTATATTTCAGAATTCTGCTAAGGAGATTTTCTTCTGTGGCTCATATAGAAAGAAGATGCAAAGAAATGGAAGTGACTGAGGCATTATGAAATTAAAATAGTTAGAGTGAATCTGGGGGAAATCCCAAAAATAATTTATTATTTTCTTATTCACCCATTGCTTGTGGGTTGAGATGTTGATAGGAAGAATTTCTTTTAACTAATTAAAATAGTTTTTTACACATTTAAGAGGTAGATTCATAGAGATAGGGAATTGAAGAAAGATTTCCAGACTGATAAACATAAGAGAATGGGAATTATTATTTAATGGATATGAAGTTTAGTTGAGAATGATAGAAAAGTTTTGGAATGGTGATAATGTTCTGTGTAGTCTTTCAACATTTCTTAATTCCAAAGAGTTGAACACTTCAAAATGGTTAAATTTTTATCATGTATATTTTACTAAAAATAAAGATACCTACCTAGTATAGATCTTCCTGTCTCAGTATCTTAGAAATAGATATTTTGCCTTTTTAAATTCAGAACATAAGATAAATAAAAGAGCATTCCATAATTCATTTATTTCCTTCCAAAGTTTGCCAACAGTTAATGGAAAAAAATATGGGACTCTAGTGCAGACATAAAGGTTATTATGAAGTTGCCAGAAAGGGGAATTGACAACATTCCTAACTATGAGTTGGTATGCCCTGACTTATTGGTATGAACCTATTCTAGTCTCAAATAAAGAATTTCTTATATGTTATATTGTCCCATTCCATGGTGAAATTCCCTTATTGAAAGAGCATTTTAGTGTTCATAGAATATGAACATAAGGCAATTTCATCATACTCTTTTGATATGACCATAAAATTCTAATACTAAATTTATAACATTAACTTTACACTTCTATTGTAGTCTTATTTTTATATCCTCTAGTCCACAAATTCTCTAAATTTATTTATTATACAAGTATATTCTCTATCACCTGAAATCTTATTAAAAATTATTTCTAGGAGAAAGAGAGAAAAAAGCAGGGGGAAGAGGAGGAGAAAATGTCTGCTATAGAGGTAGTTGTTGGTGGGTGGAGGGCAAATGGGAACATTAATGGCAGGAAATGTGCACAAGTGTTGGACATTGTATGACTAAAATTCAATCATGAAAACTTTGGAATTGTGTTTCTCATGATTCGATTTAACATTTTACAATAAATAATAAAAATAATAAAATGCAAAAATAAAGTTTTCTGTAGACTTTCCTCCAGACTTCTTTATTGAAATCACTGAAAGTGAGTTTTAGCACTCTTTTAATAAGCCAGCCAGGTAATTCTTATTAACATTTAATCCAAAAACAGCTTTCATCTATTCACTGATTTCCAAGAGAGGATCTTTGCCAATAAAATATTATGTTCTCTTTCATAGCATGAACTTAGCAGCACCATTTATTGTTAAATATTCATCACTTCATCAAAGATATACAGGATAGTATGGAAACTATATGTAAAGAGACTAACAGAAATATCTTTATTAAAGTAATTTATTAATATAAAATATTAATGCTATGAATAAGCATTGTTACTATATTATAAAATAGAAAGTAATATTTCCTGAGCAGAGACAGAGGATACAATAATCTACATTTTTATTCAGATAAGGGATACATTTTTAAATGCATTCTGTCAGGATAGAGAGATGATAAGAGGATTAATAATAAAACTAGAAAATAAAATTATAGTCATCTTCATAAATATTTGCTAAATTAATGAATAAATATTTGCATGTAATAACATAATCAGTAAGTATTTGGTTTTATAAGCTATTAAAATATTCAGATATTTGTAGTAGGAGACACCATTACTGTTTGATACATGGTTTATAGATTCTTAATATTTTAAAATTAGGTTCTGCTTCATTGTGCTAATGTATATTGCGTTCCAAAAGTGAAAGATATTCTATTAATCAAAATGAGTAATAAAGGAACATTAAGGAGACCTTGAAAAAGATATCATTTTCCTATTATCCCAACCAAAATATACCCTGAGTAGGGTGATTACACATCTCAAATAGATTTTCTGAATGAAAATGGAAAGAAAGTTGGGATTCCCATTCTGCAATAGATACTGAATAGAATTTTAAGGACAGCATGATCCCATTGAAGAATTGGGTGGAATTAGTTTATACAACCTTCAAAATAAGATTACATAAATTTAGATTAAACCTGTATATATATATACATGTATATATATATGTATATATATGTATATATATATACAGAGAGAGAGAAAAAGAGATGGGAATAAATGTAAAGAATGAAAACTACAATGGTAAATCTGTTTACAAGGTAGGTAATTTTACTGCAGATTTCAGAAAAATTTATCTTGCTTATTAACAGTACATAGTAAAGCTTGTCTTAATTTTCTGTTATTAACACTTGTCCAAGAACTATTTGTGTCCATTTGTTTCATGAGATGAGTAGTTTGAATTACTATGGTGGAAATGTGGTTTATAATATTGCTGATATTTATACATTTGACCAGTAAAATTACTGTATCACCACCACCATTCCAAAGTGTCAAAAACTTCACCACTATCTTTATGGCATTTTTCTTTTTTATATTTTTTATTGATACCAATGTCAATTACAAGTCTTTCACTGTTGTATTTTAGGTACATGGTGACAGTTCTAATCCACCATAACTCTTCATACACCAAGATTCCCTGGATTAGCAACCTCAGTATAATTGTTAAGACCAAGGGTTTGATTTTAATGAACATTCTCCATCTCATCATTTTTTAATACACTGCACATGTTTGAGATTATTCAGCACTTCTCCTACTTTCTGATTTATTTTTGCTTAAGCTGATATTCTTGTGTTCCATCCAATTTGTAATAAAAGGTTTCACTTTTTCTTGGAGTTTTCTAGTATCTCATTGTGTGTTCCTACCACAACTTCTTCCACTTATTTGAAATTGGACAATTGTGTTGTTTCCAGATTGTCACTATTCTAAATAGTGCTGCGGTGAGCATAGGTGTGCCTACATCTTTTTAAATACATGTTTTGTGCTATTTGAACGTAAGTTAAGGAGTAGAATCACTTGATTATATGGTAGTTATATTTTTAACTTTTGTTATGTCTCCATACTATTTTAATAGAGTCTGAAAACAAAAATAATCCCACCAAAACTGAGAATGGGTTTTCTTTCCCCACCATCAACAGTTATTTTATCGTTTTTGATATAGGAAAACTCTCACTGGGTGAGGTGCTGTATCATTGTCATTTTGGTTTATTTTTTTTCCTGATAAAAAATCATTGAGAAAACGTTATCATATGATACTTGAACATATGCATGCCTATGAGGGTGTTTTTTAATTCTTCAGTCCAGTCTTTATGAAGTTATTTTTTCTTTGAATTTCATGAATGTTCATATATTTTGACATTAGTTCTTTGTCAGATGTGTAGAATAGAATATTTCTCCCGTCAATTGTGTATCTTTGTACTTTGAAGTTGACCATTGAAAGCAACTCTAACGTCAACATAGTAAAAAAAAAATTCTTCTTCTATTTTCCTGGGTATGTTTCATATATTCAGTTGAAAAGTCAGATCTTTAATATGCTTTGAATTACCTTTTGAGTGTGATTTGAGGAGTGGTTCCATTTCATTCTTTATCATGCAATCAACCAGTTTTCCTAGCACCATTTTAAATTTTTTTTATTTATTCTTTGGTTTTCGGACCACACTCTGACACTCATGGGTTACTCTGGCCCTGTACTCAGAAATTGCTCCTGGGTCAAGGAACCATATGGGACACCTGGGATAGAATCCAGGTCTGTCCTGGATCAGCCACATTCAAGGCAAATGCCCTACCACTGTGCTATCACTCCATATTATTTATTAAAAAGGTTTCTATTGCTCCAGTTAATGAGCCTACATCTTTCCTTGTAAATTAATTCCCCATACATATGATGTACTTCTGTATTCTTGAGTTTATTCCATTTGTCCAAAAGTCAGTACAATACTGTTTTGATTGCCATAGCTTCATATAGTTTAGTTCAGGATTGCAGTGTCTCCTCCCACCTTATTTTTCTTTAATATTTCCTACCTTTATTTGGATAGTGTATAATCCTATTTGAATTTTAACAGAATTTGTTTCATATGCTTAAAAAATGCCATCAAAATTTTGATAGGGATTACAAAGGATCAATATGCCACATGGATAAACCTGAGAAGTTTAACTTACGTACTCATTTTATTGGAAGGTAGACTATTAATTCTAAATAGCTAATCTAGAAATGAAACAATTATATCAAAGTTAGAGATTAATAATATTAAGAATTTTATAAGAAGCAAACTGTGAATATATTGTCAGACAACAGCAAGTCTAACCCAAATAGGTAAATGTTTTCTTTTCCTTAATTAGAAATTAAAGTTGGTTGATTTCAGTAGTTACTTTTATAATTAGAACACTTGTACCATCCTTTAAGAACTAAAACAAAGCCAATATAAAAAGAACCACAGCTCACTTTCTGTAGAGAGAAAAATTTTTGCCAATAGCACCTGAATCAGTCTCATTAGCCAGAATCACACCACCTGTCCATGTACAAGTTTATTGATTAGGAAACTGGATACTAATTACTGGCCTAACTTAACTCACTCATACTGAGCTTGAGGATTAGAATTTTTTTCTAAATTACTAGGTGCTATAGAAGAACTATGCTGTTTTGCGGAAGACAGTCAATAGCCAAAGGAGGGAAATATTGTTGGTAAAGAGGAACAGAATGGATTAGTATATCTTGCATTTAAGTTTTAAAATGTTTTGACACTTAATATTTATATAATGCTAGGAAAATCAGTTATTTTCTTTGTGCCTCAAACTTCTTAAATTTATGATAAAATTAATTTAAGTTAATTCAGAGATTTTTGATAGGATGATATGCTACAGCATATGTAAATTAATATGTTAACCTTGAATATACTTGTGTACTGAAACTATGATCAACCTTAATTGCTGTTCATACAATTCTTAAAAATATTTACATATATTTTTGAACCTAGGATATATTTTAATTGCATTTGGTTGATGCTGAATGCCAGAAATATTGAAACCTTATATAACTCAAGAAAGTGTATTTGGTCAATCATCACTTAAAAGATCTGGCCAAAGTTTTATTCCTTATTAAAAATGAGACTGTTCTTGAAAGTTTGCCAAAATAGCACACCACAGATGGACAGAAAATATGTAAATCAGCCTAAATGTATAGCTTCTTTTTCTAAATCTGGCTTTTACATTTTGTCTCAGGATGAGAACAGCCTACAAACATAGCACTCCAGACAATCACCCCTTCCTACAATTCACACTATAAAAAATGAAATTCATAAAAATCATGACTTGCTTTTTAAGAATTCACTCTAGCAATGTCTTAGCAATATCCCTCAGGGACTCTGCCAAATATAAACAATTTAAGACAATACAAGAGTTCCTATTAATAAATCCACATCACCACCATAAACAAATGATAAACAGTTCTCTCCTGTTATCCTCCTGTTGACCAGGATTCTTCAGACATAATAGGTTTATATAAGGAACTTTAAACCATTGAGTCAAATTACAGGATTCTAGTAGAAGGAATAAAGTGTTTCCATAGGCTAGAGATTTATTATTATAGCAATTATGTTTCTTGCTATGCATGTGGCCAGCCGAGATAGCTTGCCAAAAACGATCCTTGAGTAAAGAACCAAGAGTAAGCCCTAAACACAGCTGTGTAGGGCCCCCAAACCAAAAGATAAAATAAAATAAAGACTAAGGTAAAGTATGAACAAAAAGACTATAGAAAAAATTTCTTACCCATAGGTTTATGCTTACTAGAAGCAAAGTCAAGACAAACATCCTACTACTTGGATCCAGGTCCTCTGCCAGTAGCACTATCATAAATAATTTAGGATTTTGTAATTTGAAGAGTATGTACATACAAGAGTACTCTAAAAATATTCCTAACTCTGCTCAGGAGTGATCCTTGGCAGCCTCAGCAAACCTTATGTAGTGCTGGAATTTAGAACAAGCCCAGTTTCCACAGCTACATGCAAGACATGTTTATCTCAAGGACCACCTTCCAGGCCACAGCACTTTAATTTTAATGAAATTTAAACTTAGTAATTCTGTATTCAAACACCTTACTCTATTCTTAAGCATATGATTTAAATACAATTGACCTTTTGTCTCCTTTATAAGGTTCTTTACTTTACACTGAATTTTTATATCCTATTTCCTGGACATAACTATTTGAGGGATAAGGAATATTTTAACTAGAGCTAGTGACACTTATAGTCAACATTGCAATATTATATTACTAATTATACTTATATAGCCTATATTACAATGTAAATTTATTCTATGATTTAAATATTATAGAATATAAAAATGATAATTTTCAGAAAATCTTCTCTCATTTCTCTTGGATTTGAAGTGTGAGATTGTAAGTAAGACTTGAGAATACTGTCAAAACTACCGGTATGTGCTTCTCAAAACACAGGGATAAAAAAGAGTTTATCCCAGAGGAAGTAAAACATAGAAATGAACTCTTGGCATATTTTTGTCTTGAACCAACCTACACTTAAAAATCAGCTAGTTTGTTTAAGTTGGTTCAATTAGGTTATCTGTCAAAATTGAAATATAATTGGTGTTCACTAAAACAGATTTTCCACTTCTCTACTTTGGCTTTAAATGTTCTAAGAATACATATAAGTCAATTTTATCATGAAATGTATGTTTCCATGTATAACCATATAAGATTTGTGGACCATGACACACAGATCTTGGAGTCTAATAGTCCAGTTAACATGCCATTACCCATGCTAAACCATCAACGTTAAAATAAATGGTACTAGCTTTTTTTTTTCTTACTTTAAAGTGCTACTGTGTTTTACTTATTTGAAAACTGAATATATGAACACACTAGCTATGTTTGTCTAAACTTCTATCTCTTCTTTTTCTTTATTTTGTCCCCCAATTCACAATACAGACCAGGCAGAGGGCCTGGGTTGAGGTGTATATGGAGTGCATTTACTGTACCTCCTCTTTCTATACAGTGTAAAGAACACAGCCTGTGGTAAGAATTGGGAGGCCTTATTCTATCTCTTTTTGACAATTTGCCTTTTTCTTTTTTTGTTTTATTTGGGACCCATGTGTCTTTTTTCCCCCAGATACTTAGCAGGGAAAGCATTTTGACCTAATTTTTATAAATATTCTATCTTTATTTGAAATATTCAACTCTTCATTTCTTGATATAAATCTCTCATTCTTTATAAAGTAGGACAAAAATGCCCAAACCAGTATGCTTTTCACTAATTAAAGTCTATATTTATTCCTTCACAGAGTGTGATTCCACATTAAATCTTTTTTTTTCCACATTAACTCATTTACTCCCACAATCTTCATGTTGGTGTATTATTCTTACAGAAACTGCACTTCAGAAGCATAATGTAATACTTAACTCTTTATGATAATTACTCCTGTGCTATTTTATTTAGTCTTTTAGTTAGCTTGCTTTTGTCAGATTTTGATGCTCCATGTTCTTGAGATACTTTTTTTTCTTTTTTTGTTTTGTTTTTTGGGCCACATCCGCTGACGCTCAGGGGTTACTCCTGGCTATACATTCAGAAATTGCTTCTGGCTTGGGGGACCATATGGGATGCCAGGAATCGAACCCAGGTCAGTCCTGGATAAGCTGCGTGCAAGGCAAATGCCCTATTGCTGCTCTACCATTCCTGCCACACGTTTCCTTTTCTATTTCTTTAAATCTCTTTAATAAGTACACGGCATAGATTTAAGTGAATCTGTTTTCCATTACTATTCTTAGTTTTCTTCCTCTACACATCTCTATTATCATTTTATCCTCTTTCTTGACTCCCATTATAAGATTAACTATATAGGTCAATATCTATATTGAGATGAATATTGACTTGTTTGGAAATCTTAATGGGAAGTAATAAAAATCAACACTTTAAAAGTAAGAAATTAAGTTGTATGTGTCCACAGAGGTGTCATATTACCTCCTGAGACAGTTCCTTTGTTATAATAAAAAATCTTCAGACACCTCCTTTTAGTTACAGAAAACTAAAATGAAGACTTTACTAGAAAATAATAGTGACTGCAAGAGAAATATATTTCCTAATAGTAAGCCACATGCTTTTTGCATAGTGAACACAGATTCATCAGTATAACTTCTGTGTTGTTTAGAAAAAAATGTTTTCCAAAAATGAATCTAGACTGTGTTATTTTTGAACATAGTTATTGATTCTGGGGGTGTACCTGTGGCATTCATTTTGAGGATATTTTTCTTCTTCTAGTCTTAGAATTTAAAATCTTAAATTCAGGATATAAAAACATGATTAAGGTCACTTTCCAAGAGAATGGCAACTGGCTTATTTAAGAAGGAACTAGATTGTAGGGCCTAATAGAGAGCCTCAATGAAAGGGGTTGTATTGGGGTTCTGTGAGACAATACCTTAGAAAAGGCAGTTACAGTTACAGCTGTCTGTCCTATCAAAATTCCTTACTACCTCTCTCTTTCTCTCTCTGTCCTTCTAAAATTTTTAATCAAGATGAATACCTATTAAGTTTCTTGGTTATCAGTTCGTATTTTATTTTCATTTATTGTAGATTAAAGAATTAATAATTTAAATTGTACTTTTTTAATAATAAAAAATATATCTATGATATCATTTGATATCTTCCTTTGGGGAATTAAATAATACATTTTTATTTATTCTATATCCCACAGGTATTTTACCTACTAAAGTAATGTTTATTATTTAATTTTTATTTTATCAGTTCTATATATTTAATCTTATTATTAGCCCTATAGGGCTAATATTGCTATTTTTCTTATTTTTTATATGATAAAGTTTGAAATTTTAGGATTTATGTCACTCAAGTTATGAGAATACTGAATAGTGGATGCAGGCTTTGAAGAGCTTACTCTATTCACAGGCTAAGATAATCATAAAACCAGGATTTGGTCACATTAACAAAATAGAGTTATAAATTGTGTTGTCAGCATTGGTAAAATAATGTCAATTTCTTAAAATATATCTTCCAGTCAACTGCATTCATCATATAGAGAAATTCATAAGATCATGGATACTATTTGACTAATAGTGTCCTAATCCTAAAATTCACAATCAGAAATGTTGGGCACCGAATTTTCAAATTACATCTGTGTGACTTTAAAAAACAACTGTCTCGAGGGATGCATCTGAAGGCAGGACTCATAAATTTTGGCATTTTCATTTAAAATTTTTTTCTTACAGCTAAATGTAATATTCACTAGGTGGTTGTATTTAAATACCACGAAAGTCAGAATTCAAATCCTATCAAAAGTTTTGTTCCTTTTTATTCTCACTTGATCATCTTTTAAGTGACTTTTTATTTTATTTTCTCTGAATCTTAGGAAAATATGTTTGTGATTTATGCAATGTGTGTCTGTTTATTTTAAATTTTTGTAATTTTATTTTTTAGCTTTATTATGTGTGAGACTTTTTTGGTTGTCTAGTATAAATTTCAGAAACAAAGCCTCCTATCTGAAAATTCTTTTCTAAAATTTTTTTTATTAAAATACATCTTAGAAGTCAGAAGTAAATTCTTTAAATTAAGATTAGAAACCTAATGCTTCCTAATGCCTTGTAAAATTGTACTTTGCTAGTGTGATTATAGAATTTGTATACATTTCTCAACATCAAAAACAAAATCATTCATTTTGTTATGTGGCAAAGTCTCAAAAAATAAAACTTCATCAAGTATTATTGCTTTAAAATGTCTTAAAATGATCATAACATTTTAACCATAAAAGATACATGCAAATTAATATTAGATATAATTGGTAGAAAAATATTTGTTCACAGACTCTTCAGGAAAAAATCTTGTTTTGTAACATTTGCCAATTTAAAAGGCACAAAAATTTCTACTACTTTCAGTTTCAGATTACCGATGTGCCATCACTAAATGAAGTGTTGAGAAGAGACATAACAAAATTCTGAACAGCATTGATATGACAGCTCGGGCTTAATGTGAGCTTAGGGCAAAATTTCAGTATGGTTCTAAATTCTCCTTTAATAAGATGTTACCAAAGAGAAATAAATCAGAATTTTACTACTAATCCCTCTTTGTCATCTCTCTGTTATCAAGAATAAGATGTACAAATTTTCTGTAACTACAAATGTTCATCATTATAATAAAGTTTCTGTCTCCTAGAACTCTTGTGAATAAAATAGAACATTAAATTTCAAAGAGTACTTGACACTTAGTAGACAATAATAAAATTAATTCCCTTAGTACATGTTAACATTTTTTCCTGGATTTACAATTCAAATGATCAGAATTTATTGTCATTGTTATAGAAAATTTTCAGAGCTTATTCTGTTGCAATACCATGAAAGGATCTAGGTAGAGAGATGAAAAACACTAAACAAAAAGTCATATCTTAGTTTCTAGTGCCAGTCTTGCTATTGTCTGTGATCTTTGGCAAAGCATTTAATGCCTAAAAGTTTTACTTTTCTTATAAAGAAAGTGCAGAAAGTAATAATTACCCTATCAACTACATCAGATTTTGAAGAAACTAATAGAATATAATGACATTGAGGGAACTTAAAAGATGGTATAAGTGTGGGGTGTTAATTTATTCCAATTAAAAATGATATTATGCTTTAAACATAAGGTAGTTGGGTAAATATTTGTGTGACTTGTGTAAAAAACACTTTAGTAAGAATTGGATGTTTTGTTGTAAAATAGGGTATACGTCCATCATAAAATAATTATACCCATTGTTTGTACATAAAACTAGAAATTTTATTTTAAAAGGACCATTATTTGAATTTTATACTGAAATATAAGGGAATACATCTGACTTGGTTAAAAATTTCTATGAAATTTTAATTCTGAAAGAAAGGTAATGTATCAGAAAAATTAAATGTGAGTTATAATAAAACTAGCAAAAATTACTTAACATAAAATAGTTACTAAAAGATGAGATATTTAAATGTGGAGACAGAGGAACAACAACTGATGATAAATCTGGTGGTACTTGGGGGAATATATGTTACTAGGGATTAAGCCCAATAATTTATACTCCTGATATGCAAAGTATACACCTCAGAACTTTGAATCATTTTTCTAATCCCTCTAACAAGTTTTATTTCTAGGGCATTTAGATCACACTCACTGATACTTGGGAACTTCTGGCTTTGTGCTTGGAAGTGGCTCATGGGATAATGTTATATAGGGGATTAAACTAGGGTTAACAACATACAAGGTAAATTCCATAACCCATGACTCTCTGCATGCTTCTTCTACTACAAAATTAATCAATAATTAATAAAACATAGGCTTTACAATTTGTGAAAATTAAAATACAGAATGCAATTGGAAGAAAGCACGAACAAAAGTTTAGTCAACTTGTGAATAATAAAAGGACACACATGAAAATGTGTAAGCCAGAAAGTATAAGAGAAAAATCAGATTTCTCTGTACCTCTGCAACTTAGTAGAATCACATCTGCTTAAAATAATGGGGAGAATTTCTCAAAGAAACACAGACAGTCAAAAGGCACAATAAAAAAGCGCACCACATCGCTAATCATAAGGAAGAAGCAAATCAAAACAAGGAGTTATCATCTTACACCACAGAGAATGATACAAAGAACAAGGTGCGGGGGGAAAAGGGACTCTAACTACTGAATGCAGTTAACTGCATTAACTGGGAATGCCTTCAATCCAGGTTTCTGGAAAACATGGTTATTCTTTAAAAAACTGAAAATTGAGCTTCCTGTGATCCAGCAATACCACTCCTAGGGAGATACCCTAGGAACACAATAACACAATACAAAAATACCCTCCGCACTCTTTTGTTTATCCTAGCACTATTTACAATCACTTGAATCTAGAAGGAACCCAGATACCAGCAATAGATGAGTGGTTAAAGAAACTGTGGTATATCTATACAATGGAATACTAAGCAGCTCTTAGGAAAAAATGAAGTAATGAAATTTGCTTATTCCTAGATAAACATGGAAATTATTATACTGAGATAAATGAGTCAGAGGGAAAGGGGTGGACATAGAATAATACCACTCATTTGTGGGATATAAGGAAAGTAAAAGACAATGTGGTGATGAGATCCAGACACAATAGAGAGGAGGATTAATAGGGCCAGTTCATGGTAGGAAGCTTGCCACCAAGAGCAGAGAGTGCATTTAGAGAATGAAATGCAAGTGATAGTTGGAACTGATCTCTCTGGACAAGTACTGGGTGATGAAAGGGGATAAATTGTCATACATGGCACCCCTCATTGACAGTCGTGTGCACAAGTGAAGTTTGTTGTACATTATATAACTGTTACTCAATTATAAATATCTTTCTCTGTGGAAAAACTGTATTATGACCAATCTTATAACTAGGTATTTAAAGAAACAATTTTTCAAAATAAACAGAAAAATTGGTGTTTGCACAAGCAGAAAAAGAATAAGAAAAACAGAGCAGTAATCAAAGAAAATAGTAGATTTTTGAGGACTAATCTTGTCATTAAGCAAATTACCTGCTGTTCAGGTGATAGAAAATAAAACTTTCAAAATTAAGCAATGCATTCAGGCAGGTTTAATTTCTTTGTGCTTATTAGTCCCTCACCTTTCACGAGTTGGTAATAATGTGGGATCAAAAATTTGATTTAACAGAGGAATGAGTGCTTAAGTCGAATCTCAAAGAAAGATATTCTTTTTTTGCTGAGTTTTTGCTGAAAATTGCTATTGACTATATAAAATTTTAGAAGTCCTAGATCTGATATAAGTACCACTAAGTAAGAAATTTCTTTTATTATTGGTAAAGTGTCATATGATATAACATCTATAGAAAACAAGTTGGAGATTTAACAAAAAATACTGGGACTCGCATTAAACTCAGTAATATTACTTCTTGGCAAATATCCCCAAACACAAAAATATTAATTCAAAGTATATATGCATACCTATGTTCATTTTAGAACAATGGTCATGATATGAAAATGATCAAAATGCCCAATTACAGATGAATTGATCAAGTAGTAGTATATATACATAATGGAATACTATGTAGTTTTAAGAAAGGACAAAATAAGGGGCCAAAGAAATAGTATGGAGGCAGGGCATTTTCCTTACAAGCAGAAGGACGGTGGTTTGAACCCCAGCATCCCATATGGTCCCCTGAGCCTGCCAGGAGCGATTTCTGAGCATAGACCCAGGAGTAACCCCTGAGCACTGCCTGGTGTGAGCGAAAAAAAAAAAAAGAAAAGAAAGGACAAAATAGAACATTTTGCTGATATGTGGATGAAAATAGAGGGATCATGCTTATAAAGTTAATAATTTATAATAATAAAATTAATAATTTATGTATAGATATAGAATTATCTCTGGTATATGTGGAATTTAAAGATTCAAAATTAAGAAAACAACAAAAGGCCAATGACAGCAGAACTGTGGAATTTGTCCATAAAATGGACAAAATATGGGGATAAAGATGAGAATAGCTGAAGAGGAGGAACTTTTGGGACTATGGTGGAAGGAATTTGGTAACTTAGTGGTGGGTTTGATGCTGTAATACTGTATGCAAAAAACTATCATAAATATGTACATATTATATGTATACCGTATCTAATTTTCTGATAAAGAGAAAAATACAAAAGAATAAAAAACTAGGACATATGCAAAAATATCTGAATTGAAAAGATTAGAACAAACTTAGTTACAAGATTTTCACAGAAACATTTTATAAAATATTTCTACGCATCCTTTAGACTGACTCACTGACATGAAAAAGTGTTTCAAATATTGCATGATCTCTGAGATTTGGGCTGAATTTTCATTATTTCAATACAGACTCTTTTTTGTTTTTTTGGGTTTTTTTTTTTTTTTTGTGGTTTTTGGGTCACACCCGGCAGTGCTCAGGGGTTACTCTTGGCTCCATGCTCAGAAATTGCTCCTGGCAGGCACGGGGGACCATATGGGGCACCGGGATTCGAACCGATGACCTTTTGCATGAAAGGCAAACGCCTTACCTCCATGCTATCTCCCGGGCCCCTCAATACAGACTCTTTTTTAGCAATCAGATATTAGTGCATTTTTTTTACCTTCTAGGGGTAAGTTCTTTTATTAATACCTCCAGGAAATCTCAGTCTTTCCTGTGTTCTATCTGAAAAAAACTGAGAACCTATTCCATGCACATATCTGGAAGTTTATGACTGCCTCATAACATGAAACTCAGAGGCAGTATTAATCAACATGCAATTTTTATCTTTTTAGCCCTGAGAGACAGAAACCAATCTTACTATATTCTGAACACTTAAAAATATAGGTGGGAACAGAGGACACTTTAAATTATGGTTAATGAATATTGCTTGATTAAACTTTTATTATTAAGGCATTTAATTAACAAGTATTTTTTAAAGGGTAGACTTCCAATATTTTTATTTTTAAAATTTACTTTATTTAACAATGTTATTCATATTACAGTTTCTTTTCACAGTTACAAAGTTGTTCATGACTAAATTTGTCATACAGTGTATAACACCATTCATCAATGAATATTTCCTGTCACTAATGTTTCCAAAGTATTTTTAAAAGAATAACAGTCCAATCAAATAGCTACTTGAAGAATCTGTATTTTACTAAGATTTTAATTTTGTTTTTTTTAATATGCTAGCCTCATCTTGGAATTAAAAAATATTAGAAAAGGTTACAGCATAGAGAAGACAAAAGAAAATAAGATAAAAACTTACCTTGTTTCATCGATATAAACTGCTTCCAAAACAGATGCTGCATATTCAATATTCTTCTTTAAGTCTACAACATTGACATCACCTTTTTCTAGCTGTTTCACTAAGCATCTTAGTCTGTTGGAAAATATTATACAAAAGAAAAAAAAGAAAAAAAGATTTATTGTAACAATGTGAAAAGCAATTTCGTATTAAATATACTAATCAAGCAAAAACTTAACTTTGACTTTTAATTAATCAAATAAGAATATCTTCATATTCTCTCCAGTGTTATTAATACAAAACTTTTCATTTAAATAATTAAAAGTATATTCACCTCCTAATAATAGTACATAATTTCTTATACAGGCACAATTCTTCAGTTATGAGATTTATGAAAATTCAGAAAACATAGATGTTTCATAAAGTTAAAAGCATAATATCAAAAGTAATTATGTGGCTGATTTTCTTCTTTGGTTTTGTTAAGGGAATAGTGAAAGACTACTTTTTTGACTGACTGTCCATCAAGTATACACATTGTTTATTTAATATTTAACTTGTTAAATAAAATGCATGTTTATATATAAATACATAAAAATAGTTATAAAAAACAAGTATACTTATTATTTATTATAAAATATACAATACATTATAAATACAAATAAATATATCATATAAATAAACTATTGATTTTAATTTTTAATATTCCTTAAATTCAAAGAAACAGTTATTATTAATATAATTAAAATATGAAGATATAAGTTCAATATATTCACGATTAGAGATTTATAGCAGTCTACAGAACATTATTTCTTGGTATTGACCTTAGAATGTATGACAACTTTATGAGAAATACCAAAATACAGAACTTAGGTAACTTATGTTTTAATTTATGACTCATTGAATTGCTAAATTTTGAGATGATTTTTTATAAAGCAGTAGGTTTTCATATGGAATATTTTCCACTCAATTAGAAAATTGAGTTAGATATGATTATAACTATACAATGATCTCACACACAGTTGTCAATAATTTAAATTTTTTTTCAAGCATCCATGCTTGAAATTATAAACCAGTTGTTTTGAAGACATAGTTCTACCCTAAGTAGAAAAGAAACATGCCTTCTTTTATATATAACCAATACAAAGATAGCATATATGTATATGCTATATATACATATATATACATATATATATATATATTTGGTTTTGGGTCACACCTAGCTCTACATTTAGAAATCGCTCCTGGCAGGCTGGGGGAACCATATGGGATGCTGGGATTCAAACCACTGTCTTTCTACATGCAAGGTAAACACCCTACCTCCATGCTATCTCTCCGGCCCCTAGATAGCATGTATTTTTAATTCAACAATAACATTTATTTTATGGTAATTTGGTATAATTTTATTATTTAAATTTTCTTAATTTGAATTTTATGCTGCATATATGCAGAATTATAGTGAATAATATTTCAGAAATATTATACCACATCTACCAGTAGAGTGTCAGCTTATCTTCACTCAGCAAATAAGTAGAACTCCTATTATGTCAACGGTTATTTTAGAAAAAAATACACTTACTTTTATATCTAGTTTTATGTACTGTGTTTGGCAGAATATGACAGATTTCATGCACAATTCCTTTGGATTATTTCTAATTCCATGGGTTAGGTATGAAGACAAGTTAAAAGTTAACCAGGGTAACTGGCATTTCTTCATCCATTAGAAACAATTCAATTTAACGGTAGTATGTGTGGGGGTGGGGTGGGGTGGGGTAGAACCTAAATAAAAAACCTCTTTTATTTTCAATAAGCTACAATTACTACTTTTTTCATGCACTTTTGTATGGTAACTTATTAGCAGTCAATAGTATTGCAAAATAGACATTCTTAAATTAAAAACCTCTTTTTTCAATAAGCTACAATTACTACTTTTGTCATGCACTTTTGTATGGTCATTTATTGGCAGTCAATAATATTGCAAAATAGACACCATGTACTAATGAAGTGTTCATATTATTTCAGAGACAAGAAAACAAACAAAAAAAATAGCACATATCACCTACTATTTGGAAAGAAAACATCAAGGTCATCTTTAAGACTTGCCTAATCCTGAATGTAGTGCTAATGGAGAAACAAAATTGAATGGTTTGAAATTGCTGTGATTCTTATAACCACAGCACCTTATAGTCATTTTCTTATAGTCATTAAATAAAAATTCACAGTACTACACAGACTATTCACATGTTCTTCTGTGAAAATTACTTGAATACAGTCTGATTGAAATGCTCTCTGATGTGGTTTTAGAGAAATAAACACTTCAGATAGTTTCTTCTTACTTTCTGAATAAAGGAATTCTATTCTTTGTAATTAATATCCCCAATAAAAAGATTTATTTTTCAGGATTTCTTGATACTAGGTATAATTACATGACTAAATTCTGCCAAATAAACACAAATGAATATTGATGAACAAGAGAAATTCATTGTCGTTTTATTTGGGAGATATTTGGGCCATACACTGCTGTGCTCAGAGCTTACTCCTGGCTCTATGCTCTGGGATGATTCTTGGCAGGACTTGGTGGCCCATATGTGGTGCCAGGGATGGAATTGGTGTTGGCAGCTAGAAAAGCAAGTCCCTACCCTTTAAAATATCTCTCTGGCACCTGGTAATAATTTTTACTAAGAGGGGTAAATGAACTAAAATTCTCTTTATTCGTTGCCAACCCTCAATGCTTAGAATTCAGTTCAACTGTCCAAAAACCCAACAATCCTCTAGGATTATGAGGTGACCTGGCAGATGGAAACCACCCGTGAGAATAACAGAGAAGGAAAGAAGTGTATAACTCTGTGTTTTCCTATGCTAGAACAGAAAAGTGTTGAGTTTAAACTTGTTCTTTTAAGATTTTTTTCCCAGTATATTTGAGCCAAATCCTAACTGATAAACAAAATGAGTAAGGAATGGTATCAAAAGGAGTACTCCTCTGGGAAATTGTCTTCCAGGGTGAGTCCTAGCTCATGATCACCTTGAGTTGTCCCCAGGGAAATCATTTTATAGATGAGAAATCATGAATTTTGTGTCACTAAGAGACTCTACTACCCACACATAAAACATGCCTTTTCGAAGAGATCCCTCAGTGGTTTAAAACGGGCATTATTCTGAAATGTCACATTATACTGGGGTTTATAATCTATAAACCTATATAAGCCTATAATCTGACACGAGAAATTTTTCTAAATAAACTCTAGAGTGTTTTTTATTCAATTAGAAAATCTAGTCAGATAATTATTATAACTACGCAACAATCTCTCAAACATATGCCTACTGTATATGCTAGTATGTTCACCCATTCACATACATACACATACAATCCAAGCTAAATTTACTTCTTCATGAAAATATTATAAATAATGGAGCTTCAAAGAAATTGATAAATAAATAAGTTACATGAGAATGATGATATTTATAACCTATGTACCTAGACAAAAGGTATTTATTCAGAACATAATATTAACTCCTATGATTCAACAACAATTTAAGTTTAAAATTTGACTGATCATATAAAATGTTATTAGTGACAGGAAGGAAACAACTGGAACTGTTGGTTTCATAAATATGTACAACTGATTAGGAAAAAATTTTTCTTTTAAAGTTTTACATTTTGTACCCCATGAGATGAAATAAAATATAATTGTCCATTTAAAGTCTTGTCCATGAGTATTGTACAGCTGCCTTACTATAATGGCCCCAAACAGAAATCAACAACACCATTGTTCATCAACAGAAAATTTAAAAGATCTATTCAAAAAAGTAATATGAGGTAATAAAAGGAATTAATTTATATGTTAATATGAGTGAAGTTCAGTTATATAGTAAAATGATATGCTATTAAATAATTACTCTATTTAAGCACTATGGTTATGAAATTGTTCATGATTGAGTTTCAGTTATACAATATACACCACCCTTCACCAGTGCATTTTTTCTGCCACCAATGCCCCCAGTTTCCTAACCTTTCCTAGTCTTCCACTGTTTTGTTCTCTGCAGACATTTTAGACATTTTACTTCTCTTTCCCTCTTTCTCTCTTCTCTCTCTGTCTCTCTTCTGTTTTTTCCCCTTTTGACACTGTGATTTTCACTATTGCAATTGAAGGGATATCATGAATATCACTATCTCCACACCCCCCCCTTTTTTTGCTTTTTTTGTGGTGGGGATTTGATACCCAGTGACACTCATGGGTTATTCCTGGATATGCACTCAGAAATTACTCCTGGCTTGAAGGACCATATGTGATGCTGGGGGATAGAACCGTGGTTCATCCTAGGTTAGCACATACAAGGCAAAAGCCCTATCACTTGCACCACTGCTCAGGCACTTCATTTCTATCCAGAGTGAACAGTTCTAACTATCATTGTCATAATGGTCCCTTCTCTGCCCTAATTTCAGTACTATACTATTTGCGGCAAGCTTCCTACTATGAACTGGTCCTTCTGGCCCACATCTTTACAGTTGTGGATATTATATTGTCCTTTTTGCCTTTATATTCCACAAATGAGTGAGATTATTGTTTATTCCTCCCCTACTGACTCATTTTTCTCAACATAATAATTCCCATATCCATCTAGGTATGAGAAAATTTTATGACTCTAGTTTTCCTAACATCTGTATAATATTCTGTTATGTAGATGTACCAGTTTCTTTTTTTTAATTTTTTATTTATCTATTTATTTTGGATTTTGGGTCACACCCGGCAGGGCTCAGGGGTTACTCCTGGCTCTATGCTCAGAAATTGCTCCTGTCAGGCTCCAGAACCATACGGGATACCTGAACTTGAACCACCAAGCTTCTGCATACAAGGCAAACTCTCTACCTCCACGCTATCTCTCCTGCCCATACCAAAGTTTCTTTAGTCACTCTTCTGTTCTCGAGCATTTGGTTTGTTTCCAGGTTCTGGTTATTATAAATAGTTCTGTGATGAATATAGGAATGCAGAGGGCTTTTCTGCATAGCATTTTTGGGTTCCTAGGTCAACCCAAGTTATATCATCAGTACCAATATGGTCACATAAGTTTAACTAGGAGTAATCCCTGAACATAGAGTCAGCCTGAGCATGGTGTATAATAGGCATGAGCAAATAGGCATGAGCACAAGTGTATATGGCTCCCAAAGCACAAGATCAAGTATGCTAAATACATGCTTCTATTATATGACTTTATTTTTAACTAACTTCGAAAATGCTTGAAATTCTATAATAATGTATTAAAGACATGACCAAATATAAACTTTAACATTTTCCCCAAAGATAATGGCAGAAATCTTTGAAGCTTAAAAAGGTTATTTGAATAAGGACGGTAATTTTTGATATTCGTGACTTTAAAAATAAGCTTAAGTATTATGTACTGAACTCGATATGTTTAGCTTTTTTAGAGGGACTTTCTTACCTTTCAATAATCATGACATTTAAAAGAACACAGGAATGAAAATAGAAGTACAATCTCTTCAAAGCAATGATTGGCTCTGTGACACAAGAAATTGCAAAAGAGAAACAATTTCTACCTTTGAACAAAAAATGTTGAGTTGTAGAAAATAGTTCAATATATTATATTCAAATATAGAATTGTCACTTTCTAAAAGAAAAGAATTAAATAAAATATGCACTTTCCATAATAAAGTATTTAAAATATTTCAAAACTACTTTCAAATTATTGCCATGTCACTGCTTCTTGCAAAGAGTACAACCTACATAAGTAAAGTTGTTCTCATTTGGAAAAATAATTTTGTGCATGTATTTATTAATTTTAGGATAAACTAATAGGATAATTGCAATGCTATTGAGCATAAAGAATACATTAACCAGTAGATTTTTAAAAGATAATTTCTAATCAATCTAGTCATTTCTAAAATTTGTATAAATGTATTGATTTGTGGCCTTACTTAAATACAAAGGTGAGAATAATATGGTTGTAAGAACGTCATACTAAGACTCAATAGTACTATTAAATGACTATCTATTAATAACAGATACATTGATGTTGAAGCTCAAAAATACATATTGTCTCTGATATTAATATAACAACATAGTAAACTATCAAATGATCAAATTTTGACTGGAGTGGTAGCATAAGTGGTAGGGCACTTGCCTTGCACATGCTAATTTAGAACAGACAGCGGTTCAATTCCCCAGTATCCCATATGGTCCCCCAAGCCAAATGAGATTTCTGAGGGCATAGAGAGAAGTAATCCCTGAGTGTCACTGGGTGTGGTCCAAAAACAAAGACAAAGAAAAAAGTTAAATAAGAAATCAAATTGCTCTGTAGGCCAAGTGATATTAGGAGTTACTTCTGGCTCTATACTTAGAAATTTTCCTGGCAGTGCTTGATGGGGGATCACCTGGGATGCTGGGGCTCAAATTCAGGTCAGCTACTTGCAAAGCAAGTGCCCTACCCACTGTACTATAGCTCTGGTCCTGCATTCTTTTTATTCACTCAGTGTCATTGAACATTTGGATCCCTTTTTATTACATCCCCAACAATACTGATAGTTTCCAGTCTTTTTGATACATGTTACTATCACTGGCATGATAAGATATATCACTATCATTTATTTTTTGTCCCCCAATTCACAATACAGACCAGGCAAAGGGCCTGGGTTGAGGTGTATGCAGGGTGCATTTACTGTACCTCCTCTTTCTATACAGTCAGTGTAAAGAACACAGCCTGTTATAGGAATTGGGAGGCCTTAATCACTATCATTTATTTTGGTTTTACCTAATAAGTGATGATCAATTATTTATTATATACCTATTTACCCTATGTAAATTTTTCTATGTTGTTGAACTTTTGGGTCCACACCTAGTAATGCTCAGGGATTATTCTTGGCTCTGCACTCAAGAATTATTCCTGATGGTGCTTTGTGTATTATATGGGATGTGTGAATCAGACCTGGGTAAGCTTCATGCAAAGCAAGGACTTTTCTCACTACACTATGTCTTCAGCCCTATGCCATCTCTCTTCATGTAATTATCTGTTCAGCACCTCTACCATTTTAAAATAGGATTATTAAATTTCTCTGTTGTTGAGCTCTGTGGTTGCCCTAACTGACTTAGATATTAAAACTTTATATGATGTCTTATGATGGTTTATTAAAGACTTCCTTCCTTGCAGCAGTTTATTTAACCAGATAGTTTATTTGTTTTTTGGTACTCACACCTGGGAGTGCTCAGGGCTAAATTCTGTTTCTGCACTCAAGCACTGTTCCTGGAAGTGTTCATATTACCGTATGGGAGCCTGATATAGAAATCTGGTCAACAAGGAAATTGCCCTTTCAGTTGTCTCATCTCTTTAGCCCCATAATTTCTTTTATATGTAAAAATTTGTCAATGTGTTGTAGGAATCTATTTATACATGAAGGGGGCCAGAGAGATAGCACAGTGATAGGACATTTGCCTTGCATGCAGTCAATCTTGGAAGTATAGTGCTTCTAATCCGGGCATTCTATATGGTTCCTGAGCCTGGCAGGTGCGATTTCTGAGCACAGAAACAGGAGTAACCCCTGAATACTGCTGCGTGTGACACAAACACCAATATATATTTTTGTCATGGGTTGACAATTATGTTAAACTCCCATTGTTTTTGGCTCTTCCTAGGTACATCGTAAAATCAAGGTAGGGGTGATTCAGCATAATAAATATATATAGACATATGTGTGTTTATTCTCATTCCATGTTCATGCGCTAAATAGACACATACAGGGTAGACATACAGAAAAGAAATTAGTACTTTGCAAAACATAAAAAGAATCAGGAACTATATAAAATAGTTCATATAAAAGTGAGTAAACTATGATGATTATATATTTTTTCTCAATAAGTGAAAGGGCAAAGGTATATGGAGTTGTGCTCTAAAAGTCCATTCTGAATGTTAGTTTAACATAAAATTGATTGGGTTGGGTATACAAATAATACTATGAAACTGAGATACTCCTTCAGCAATAATGGGCTAATTCTAGCAAAGTTTGCTACTCTATCAGCTGAATAAAGAAATCATAGTCACTAATTTAATCAAAAATAACATCCAGAGTGGTTTTCAGATATTTATTCTTAATTAATTAAATATTGTGTACCATAAGACTTCAAAAATATACTAGCAGAGAAGGAAAATCATGTAAAAATAGACTTTTACTAAAACATGCTTGCTAAAAGAACCATGGGGCAAATGTCACATGGAATTCTTCCAATAACAATAGACTACACAACATAAAAAAAACTAATAAGCATAAATATTTCCATGATGGATACTCTCATAATCCTATCATATAACAGAAATGTAGAGAAGTCTTATTTTCTTGACATCTACAAATAGAAAAACGAGGATCTAGTATTCTCTTAAAAGGTTTTCAGTGGGCCTATAGTCTTACAGGATAAGAAAAAAAAACAGAATTTAAAGAAATATTTCTACAAAATTATTTTAATTGCACTTTCTTTTTGTGTCAGAAAAAATTAGAGCTTTAATTCAAATGATTTTTCTGCCCAATTGTCTGTCTCACCTTTTCTTTCTTCTTTTCTTTTGTTTTGGGGTTACACCAAGGGTTTCTCCTGGCTTGCACTCAGGGATGACTCCTAGCAGGCTCCGTGCACCATAAAGGATAGTAGCGGTGGAACCCAGGTCAACTGTGTGCAAGGCAAATACTCTACTCACTGTACAATTACTCCAACTCCATCTCTCACCTTTTCTTTCCTGTCTATGTTTCTTTTTCTTTTCTTTTCTTTTTTTTTTTTTGTTTTTGTTTTTGGGGTCACACCCGGCAGTGCTCAGGGGTTACTCCTGGCACTATGCTCAGAAATTGCTCCTGGCAGGCACGGGGGACCATATGGGGCACAGAGATTCAAACCAATGACCTTTTGCATGAAAGGCAAACGCCTTACCTCCATGCTGTCTCTCCGGCCCTTCTGTCTGTGTTTCTATCCATCTCTCACTTTCCTCTCTCAACATTTCTATGTTTATAAATATTATCTTGAATTTCAATACTACTAAATATTGGACAATCAAAAATAATGCTTGATTTTACAGAATCTCTTATTTTAAAGAAATACAGCATTTATCTACATAATTTCTCAGGACTGCTAGGATGGCCAAGGTAGGATACAGATGAGAAATTTTCTTTTATTCCTGAAAAAAGTTATTATTTATGAAAAGGAGATATTCTTTTCCCAGAACAGATAAAAATCCACTCTATTGGAGAATCAAATAATAATAACTGAGATAAAGGGGGAGAATTGAGTTTAAGAGATAGAAAGTCAATTTTGACTTCTCTAGTTTTAGCAATTGTCAATAGTTTTTCCACTTCAATACTCTTATCCACCCGATGACTCCATAACTATTCATGCTTAAAGAGAAATTCTAAAGGAGTCAATGTACTTTAAAATGCATGAGTCACTTTCAATTCTTAATTTTAGAATTAAGCTTTGTTTAATCAATTACATCAGCCTTTCATTTGAGGTGTGATTCTTTCAAGTTCAGTACCACAGATGCTTGTTTTCTGCTGCAATTTGTTTTAAGAGAAGTCCCATGGAGAAAAATCATACTGAATAATGTTATGATGAGTAGTCTTGGTGAGATTTAAAAGATTACTTTTAAAAGAAACAATTTTAAAAGCCTACAGACCAAATAGTAATGCACCTTTAAAATTATAGCAAAAAAGTAGCTCAATATCAAGAAACCGAATGAAATAAACTATAGGATTCATCTGAACTCCAGTAAGTCACTGTCCAAATGAAATGAAAGTCATTGCTGTTAAGCCTACTCAGGAAGAGAGAGATAATAACAACGTCCTTTCAGTATCCATTATATTTACCAGGGTGTTTTACAACCAAGACAACTTTTCAGAAATCGGTGGAGTAAAAATTGTCCATCACCCAAATAAATGAGATTAAAGAATGCTGTTACTTTTTGAAACTACATTTCTTGATTACTGCTTAGACATTTAGGCATCAAATCTATTTAATTATTAAATGTTGACTGAAAAAAAGCTGATTTTAATGTGATGAAAAATAAGTCAATTAAATTCCTAACACTATAGTCAAATACTTTTAGATTTAAAATTCAACATCATTGGGGCCCGGGAGATAGCATGGAGGTAAGGCGTTTGCCTTTCATGCAAAAGGTCATCGGTTCGAATCCCGATGCCCCATATGGTCCCCCGTGCCTGCCAGGAGCAATTTCTGAGCATGGAGCCAGGAGTAACCCCTGAGCACTGCCGGGTGTGACCCAAAAACCAAAAAAAAAAAATTCAACATCATTAATAAACTTTAGATAATTAAACAGTAACATTCTGAAGAAAAAATACTGAATTATTGATATCATTTTGCATGTTTAATATTAATCACCTAGATCATTCCCGTAGTACCTATGAATTTCTGATATCTGAAACAATGTCACAAAAAATGGTACCACTCAATTTAATCTTCAGAAGAGATAATGAACACAACTAACAAATTCTGATGATTTTACTTAATTTCATCATTCATACAGAATATCTTTAAGGATAATAGTGCCCTGTTGCCACTATTCCATTTACTTTTTGCCTTTTTTCTCTTAATCCCCCTTCTCCAATAAATCTCTGTTGTGTAAGTCTTCTTCAGTATCTGTGCTTGCCTAAATTGTAGATATTCCTCTGCTCTACCAAGTAATCTTTACTATCAAGAGACATTGCAGCATTTTTTGAAACAACTTTATGAGATATTTTTAAGATCATAATATATACTGGTACTATAATATATACATAATATATACCGGTACTTACAGCAGAAACTGTGATGCTGATGATTTGATTCTGTGTTCATTGCAAGAGATGATAAAAAATAGATAATGGGTCCATCATCCACAAGATATCATTTGTATGTGAAGGTTTTGGTTTATTTTAAGATATGTCCTCTTAGAAAATGCCACATAAAGAATAGAATGATGTTAACAGCTGACTTTATTTAAATTTACTTTTTAAAATTGGATTATTTTTCCATTATCTGGCCTTGACTTTAGTTATGTTTTTTTCATCCCTAATAAAACTTTCTGGGACTGGAAAGTGAGTACAGGTATCAAGGAGCCTACTATATCCAGTCTACCCTGTTTCAATATCCAGCATCACATAGTACTCTGAATGTCATGATGCACAGTCCTAGATGTCCCTGAGCAATTTTGGTTGTGGCTTAGAAGCCCCAGTAGTCCTAGAGCATCTCCTGGCTGGTACAGGTAATCCTAGACACCACAGGACCCAAACAACATCACATACTCTGTTCTTTGCATTGAACAACTTGCCTGTCTGTTTAAGAATCACCAGGATAGACCCTAAGCCTCCTGGTTACCACTGTACACACGTGAAAACACACACACACACACACACACACACACACACGCGCGCGCGCAAACACACTTTATAACTGAGTGGTATTCTTTGTTTCTTTGTTCAGAGGACATGAGCACAATATACAAGATTACTTATGGCTATGAGTTCAGGGATCACTATTGTCTATGTCCCCAAGACAATTTGCAGTGCCCAGGATTGAATCAGAGTAGACCACATGCAAGGCAAAGCCTTACCTCCAATAATATAGTTCTGGTCTCTGAGTGGTATTCTTCATAAAATGATTTGATAAACTATGTCAATTCTTGATTTGAAAATAAATGTTAAAAATACAGAACTGAAATTTTTAAGTAGTATATATTTGAACTGATGTTTTTTAAAAATTAGCTCAGAACAAGCTAGTTAATGAGGAAAGAAAAAGATCTGAAGTTTTTAATCTTTTTCAGAAGAAAATAAGTACATTTATCAAGAAAAAATCATTCTTAGAAACTAGTGTCTTGGCCTCCAAATAAAAGATGCTTTTGAAATTTGGGCAGAAATATAATGATTATAAAATGAAATTTAGATATGGCAAATGCTTTTGATTAAATTAGGGGTTAGCTAGAACTCCATGGCAACACACCCACACTTGTGAAAAGAATCATGTCTCTCAGTAGATTGTACATTATCAAACCTCTTTTTAATTCTTATTTTAAGGAGCAAGCAAAAACATCAAAGACACCTGAAATGCAATAGCATTTGCTATTTTGTAGAAATTAGAAATGCAAGAAGTTTCTGTAACAGTATGTTACAATGATCAAATAAATATTCCTCTTTTTTTCTCCGAAGTGCAACCAAATTTGATCCTAACTTTCAAGCAGCTAAGGGTTTGATGGTCCTGAACTGGCCTATTGTAGGAAAGAATGAGCTTGTGATTTCCACAGACAATAAAATTAGGGCGATGGCTTGTACAGAGGAACATAGACTCATGTTAATAGCAAGAATTACATCCCAACAAAACCTTACTTTCTAAAATTTTAAGTTTCCATTGGAGAAATTAGGGCCTTGTACTAATTAAAGCTTTTTAGGAAAGTGTCATCATCTAAAAAGTATTTTCAGGATTATTTTTAATTGTCGCAAGTAAGAATCTTTTTTTTTGGGGGGCACACCCGGTGACGCTCAGGGGTTACTCCTGGCTATGCGCTCAGAAGTCGCTCCTGGCTTGGGGGACCATATGGGAAACTGAGGGATCGAACCGCGGTCCGTCCTAGGCTAGCACAGGCAAGGCAGGCACCTTACCTCCAGCACCACCGCCCGGCCCGCAAGTAAGAATCTTATTACAAATTAACATTTGATTTTCTTTTATAAGAAAATTTTACTAAGATTTTACTGATTTTTTAGTAAAATTTTACTGATTTTTATGAAGAAAAATTTTTTACTAAGAAAATCTTTTACTAAGAATCTTTTACTTTAAATCCTTAGTTCTGAAATGTAGGACCAATGTTTTCCTTTCATTTATACTTTCACTCCGTTATTTTGTTTCTCTTCAAAGTGTTTTAAATGATCTAATTATATTGTCAAAGATAACAAAAGTAACACTTGACTTACTAAGTAAATAGTAGCATTAGAGTGTTTGCTGTGGATTACCAACAGTTTTATTCAGATGGCTGTAACAATGGATATAATGGACATAAAATATAGCTGGCAGTCTAATATATATGAAGTTTTATTATAATGCTTATTAGAAATATAACAAATTAATGCTGCCTTAAGTAAACATAGCTAAAATTAAACAGAAGAAAAATTAAAACATATTCTATTAATAATAAATAAAATAAAATATAGGGTCTGGAGAGATAGCACAGCAGTAGTGCATTTGCCTTTTACTGGCTGACTCAGGATAGACCCAGTTTTGGTCCCTGGTATCTCATATGGTCCCCCAAGCTTGCCAGGGGCAATTTCTGAGCACAGAGCAAGGAATAATCTCAGAGTCTTCGAGTGTGGCCCAACCCCCCTAAATCAATAAAATATAAATAATAAATGTTATGATTTTAAAATTGAACACAATGCACGTGCCATACAAAATGCTCTATTCTCTGGCCCCAATGTTTATGTTTCTTTATACAAAGTTAATACACCTCACCACCACCAAAGTGCCCAAAACTCTTTGCCGATGTCCTTGTGTTATTTTTAGTATGACTCTTCCTTTTCCCTCATACCCACTCATGCCTTCACTGCTTAGTAATTTCAGTTTCATAATCTAAGACCAAGGGTTTGTCATCACGCAATATTCTCTAGTCCCTTATTTTGTTTCTTTATATACCCAAGATGAATGAAACTATCGGGTATTTGGTTTCTTCTTAACATGGTATCTTTAGTATCCATCCAAGTTGTAGCGAATTACAAGATTTCATCTTTTCTTATAGATGTATAGAACCCTATTATGTAAACATTTCATGACTCCTTTACTCATTCATCTGCCTTTAGATATGTGGGTTATTTCCATATCCTGGCTATTGTTATTATTGCTTAGTGCATAGGCATATGTATATATTTTTGAATTAGTGTTTTGAATTGGAGCTTTATTCTTACTTTTTGGATATTTCTCCCCTGCTCTCCACATAAGCTGAATCAGGTAATATTTCCACTAGTTGCATTCTTCTTCAAGAGTGATTATTTTTAATAATGATTATAGAACAAAATCCTCTCCTTTTTATAACCATTTCCATATTAAATTCTTCTGTTATCCATATATAAATATGCAAATATTTACTATCCTGTGATTAAAGTAATAAATAGCTAAAATTTGCTTAAAATTTAAGTATATATAAATATTAACATACTTTGTCTTAAATAAATTCTGTGAAAACACCTATATTTGCTTTATCTTTTAAGGAATTATCACTGACACAAAATTAAGTATCTCACCTTGGTATACACCATTAGAAAATACTTCCTTAGGTAAATAGGTAACTACCTTTAATAAATACTAAGCTACGCTTAGTGTAAGTTTTTTACTAATTATATTGCTATTCTTAAAACCCTCTAGCTACTGCTATTATGTTATTTTTGCCTTTCTCTGTTTGATTTTGGATTTGGGGCACACTTGAGGTGGTCGAGTGTTACTCTTAACTCTGTAATCAAGAATTACTCCTGGCTGGTTAAGAGAACCAGATGGGTTATGGAACTGAATTGAGTCAACCATGACAAAGCGAATGGCTTACCCATTATATTTTGGCCAATATTTTTGCCATATCTTAATTAAAAGACACCCGAGCATCCTGTATTTAGTCACCTTCTTACCTATTAGTCTTATCTTCCACTTCTATCATTCTGCAATCTTTCCTCTCTATGCCATCATGACTACATATAAAGATATTCCTTGATCCTATGTTTCTCAAATACTGTAGCATGTTTCACTTCTGAATACTCTTTGGAAAGTCTTCCTTTCTTTCCTGTGACATTATCTTATCCTTGATGGTGGAGGTTTAATTTTTTAATTTTCCCTCTTCACTATTAAAAGACCTTATAGTACAATAAATAACAATATGCCCCTCTCTTAAATATTATCCACCTTGATACCAATATTGATCTTATGATCAAGGGGTGATTATGATCCAATGGAATATGCATCTTGAAAAAAGCAGCAGTCTTAAAATATTAACGGAATTTGACATTGCTTCTTGGACTCCTGTGATCCACCATGAAAATAAGTTATTCTAAGCAGTAGCTGGCTCAGTACAATATAGAAACTTGTGAACCAGATTTAAAACTAGACTTTATCCTGAAACGATGTTGAATCAATCCAAAATGAGTTCACATATTACTATTGTAAACCGTCGTGAAAATATAGGTTCAGTTCCAGAGTACTTTGGTGAGGAGCAAATAATTTGCCCTGCATGAGTCTTTGTGGGGTCACCAGCAAAGTTATATAAATAAATGTCTGCTTTTCTTCAGAAAATTAAGTACAAGGGCCTGAGTGATAGCACTGAAGTAGGGTGTTTGCTTTGCATGCAGCTGATCCAGGCTGGTCCTCAGTTCAATCTCCTGTGTCCTATATGTTACTCCAAGTCCAGAGCGATTACTGATAGCATAGCCAGGAGTAACCCCTGAGCATCATCAGATGTGACCCAGAAATAGCAACAACAACAATAACAGACAAAAATAAATAGAAAAGAAAATTGAGCACATAAAATAATGTGAAATGTTTATGATAATTACTGACAAAGTATAAACAAAATAAATTTGCTTTAATTTTTAAGGAATTATCTTAGACACAAAGAAATTAAGTACCTTACCATGCATCATTAGTAAATACTTCCTTAGGAAAATAGGTAACCATAAAAATGCAAATAAAATGCTTATGATAATTACTGACAAAGTATAAACAAAATGAATATTTGTCATTATTATTTCATCAAATATTGTTCTTATCTTCAGTCTCAAATGCATTACTCTGAAGTTGCTATAAGATGTTACTTAGAGTCCTTAAATTTATTTATTTTTGTTTTTTGGGGCCACACCTGGTGACGTTCAGGGGTTACCCAGGCTATGGGTTCAGAAATCGCTCCTGGCTTGGGGGACCATATGGGACGCCAGGGAATCAAACCGGGATTTTTTCCTAGGCTAGCACCGGCAATGCAAACACCTTACTGCTTCCAACCACCGCTCCAGCCCTGAGTTCTTAAATTTAGTAGATTTATTAAACCTCCTCCTTCATTGGAACCTAATATTTTTAAATAGCAATTCGATTTGCAGAGCTCTAAAATGAGCCACCTAGATGCTTCTCTGATATCTTTATTATCCCTGATTTTAACCTAAAATGGTTTTCAATTTTATCTTTTCTTTATGTCATGTATTATTTTTCCTCTTACATTGATGCTACCACCAAAATCTAGGCACGCTTACATCCTTCCAAGTCTGAAAAAGACAAATAGGTTTATTATAAAAATATTTCAAAAGATCCTTGTGGTTGAAAGCCAGACTTAAGAAGATATAACTAGTCAAAATATGTCTAAAGAATTGCTTCACTTGGGGCCAGAATGGTGGCTCAGCGATAAGACGTTTGCCATGCACGTGGCTGACCTAGGATGGACCACGGTTCAATGCCCTGGTGTCTCATATGGATCCTGAACCAAGAACAATTTGTGAGCGTATACCAGGAATAACCCCTGAGTGTCACCAGGTGTGTCCCCAAAACAAAAACAAACAAAAAAATTGCTTCTCTGACTGTTTACCCTCTCCTCTGTTCTCTGAGTTTCAAAATCTGAATGGAGTATCTGAGGATATAGTGCACAACATGTTTTTCTCTGCTAATTGAATATTTTTCCAAATAAATTTTATTTTTACATGTAAGAAACCATTTAACTTTTAATTATAGAACAAAATATCTTCTTCTAAGTAATGAATCGGATTAATTTTCCTGTTTACATAAGGAAACTGAGTGGAAAGGTAGAATAAATTTATGACATGTTATTTAAAGATTTCAAACTCCGTAGTACTAAGAAAGCCAGATTTCTGATGCTTAAATATTTTTAAATATTTTTATTGGCTTTAATATTTTTATAATGTAACTTTTGGTGTGGAAACTTTTAAATTTAGTTTTACTCCAATATAATGTTGATAGAAAAAAATCAGAGCATTAAATAGATGCTAAGAATTTTCCATGAGCCAGTCCAATCCAGTGTACCCATACTTTATAAGAATTGTATAAGCTGAAGAATTTGTGGCCTATAGTTATAATATTACATTCTGAAGTTCAGAATTCTACTAAGGTTAGTGTTTATAAACAGTATGAATATAGTTGCAAATCACAGTGCCAACTGCTGAAGAGAAATAGGCATTTTACTTTATATTTTATTAGTCAAACTATCATAAATTTGAAGTTAACACTTCACTAAGATAACATTCTATATTGATTCGTAACTATTATGCTGTATAAAACATGATTATGAGGCATAGTAAATTCTGGCTATTTACTCAGAATTGCATTAATAAAGAGTTGGTCTATTCAGGCTTCAAAATTACCTATAATATTAGTTTCTTTGTGAGACACAAAGGGTAAGTTCAATATGCTTATTAGAGACTTGAACTTTAAAAAAATGTAGATAATGCTTATATGGTATTGATGTCTTACCTATTAGAGTTACTGACATTTATATGAATTACTCTATTTCCCTTTGTCTCTGCTAATTCAATATTCTAAATTCATTTCCATTAATTATAGAAAAATACTAATGTTTACTGCAATAGAAGTTAATGAAATTAAGTTTCAGAATTTTTTTGTTTCTTTTCGTGGAGCCATACTCAATTGCACTCAGGGTTTATTCTTGTCTTAGTGCTCAGGAATCACTCCTGGAAGTGCTTATTATCCAAGATGTGGTGCTATATCAAACTAGAGTCAGTTGCCTAAAAGGCAAACACCCTAATCTCTGTATGTCTTTTAGTATCAGAATTTCATATTTTGGATAATTGTTATTTTAATTTGATTTATGCATTTCCATTGCTCATAAATTAATTTAGAAAGGTTTGCAATCAGGTTCTACAGAAACTACAAAGTTAATCTCTGCTCCTTAGGATATAGGATAATTTTGATGTTCTACACATATAGTTGTCTAAACACTTAGGATTCTTTGGACCTAGATATTCCCTAACATTCTTGTATTTTTTTTTCATTTTACTACTTAATCATTTTTAAAATCTTCTTTAAATATCAATCTTCACTTGTCTTATTACCCTTACTCTCTTGGCTCAAGTTTTATTTTTCTGGCTATTGGAAAATTGAATAAATAAATCCTAATGAGCATATTAATTGAGTCTAAAGTCTATAATATTTTCCTTCTCATTCTTAGCAAAATATATTGTTTATTTAATAAAAATTCTCCAATGACTGTGGCGCTATCACCTATAGCATAAAATAGAAAGGTAAAGAGCAGAGTGGTAGCACAATGGTAGGGCATTTGCCTTGCATGTAGCCAACCCAGATGTGATCTCCAGCATCCCATATGATTCCTTGATCCTGCTAGGAATGAATTCTGAGTGCAGAGCCAGGAGTAACCTTTGAGCACTGCCAGATGTGGCCCCAAAACCAAAAAAGATAAAAAAAGAAAATAGAAGGATATTTTTGGAAATTATTTCTCTGAGTCTCAAATAACTTATAAACTTATAATTTAAACTTATAACTTATAGAGACAATATAGGACAAAGACAAAAAACTGTGATAGTTTAGAAATTATAACATGCTATCTATGTACAGAAATATTTAAACTAGGATAGTCATCATTTCTTGTATTAATATTATATTTCTTCTCTTTTAACAGACTAGTTTTCTGATTTCAGAAAAGAAGATTAAAAGAGGTCATTTTAACATTTAACAATGTGATGCTTACTACAGTTATCTTCTCTAAAGAAACGGATAATTTTTCTATGATTCTCCATACCTGAAGTTTATTGCTGCATTTCATGTAAGAAATTCTAAAATTCTCCTCTTGACTTCTAGTTCTAGCTCTACTTTAATCTACATTAATGTCAAAAATTGAGTGATAGAGCAAAGAATATATGTAGACATATTTGTGAGCATCCTGCATCTAGATAAGCATTTCAAAACATAAAGTCAATATCTACAACATTGAACTTTCAATATAGAAAAGAATGTATTAAGATCATTCAAATCTCTTGGTTAGTGGATTAGTTTATCATCTAATCACAAAATTATGTGTTCAACTTAAAGTTTAATAATTAGTGTGAGACTAAATATCTTAGCAACACTAGCTGGAAATTAAATGGAGAAACTATGGTAGAGTTAGTAACTTTAGTCTAAAACAGAGGCATCTTAAAATATAGACAAAATATGAGTCTTATCCCTTATTAACAAAGAATATAGACTGACATACCACACTGCCTTAAGGTTTCTCAAAAGTCCTTTCTAGAAACACAAATTCACAAGATATCTATGACACACAATGTCAACTAATTTTGTTTCATTCTGATGATTCATCAGCAGTTTTGTCTGATGTAATAGTCTTACTATTTTTAATCATATTGCTTAAATTTCAGTGTTGCCTAGAGTTCTATTCTTCTATCTCTTCTCATGTTGGTTTCTTAATTCCAAATTTGACTGCATCCTATATGCTGAGGCCATGCAGTAACATTTACTGTCCCTCAATATTCCAACATATATAGAACACCTCCTACTTATCTTCTCTAGTTAGATGGCCTCAGTAACTTCGACCTTTATAAATCTTATAATTCAACTGAAGTGTCTACCACAAACTTGTTCTATCCCTCTACACTACATTTTATAATGGTAGAAACTTCTAACGAAATTCTGAAAACTAGAAATATAGTGTTAGATGTCATAATTTACATCACCTCTCATATACAGTTACTCATTAAATGCTAATGGTTTATAGTCCCTATGTCTAATCCTTTTCTTCTATAAGCACCACTTTAATTCACAGTCTGATTTTTTTCTTGCTTGGACTATGAATTCAGAATAACTTGTCTGATTTTCTCTATACTTTTATGTCTTCCTCCATATATATACGTTTAAACAAAAATTGTGTATATATATGTATATCTACTGAATGTATCTCTAAAAACTACTACTGAATGTATCTCTGAAAACTCAAGAAGGGAAAAAAACTCTTTAGGACTAAAAATTGATTCAAAATTTGTTAAAGAAATAAATCAACATACCTAAACCTAGAAGATTTTGACTAGTTAAACTACAGGAATTAAATCAAAAGTTTTCTTTCTGAGATTCTCCCTGACCTCCAGAAGCAGAGCTTACCATGTCCTGGTGATGGTGGTAAGTACTACTTGTCTCTATATCTGTTTGTCACATTGTAGTATTAAAATGTATTCACTATTACATGATGTACCGATTTTTATTATAGACTTTTTGAAGACTTAGATTATGTCTATTTCAGTGGAAAGTGAACATGATTTTCAACAGATAAAATATTGACACTCCTACGAACATTGAGGGATAATAGAAGTTGTATGATTTGAAATATAAGTCGTCAACAATTTAGAGTACAGATTAGAATGGTTCAATACTGGTGTGAATATGGTGTGTGTGGGGTGGGGGAGGGAAGAAGCCATCCAGTGTTGGTGGAAATGTCAATTAGTTCAGCCTTTTTTGGGAAAAAATGGGAATCTTTTCAAATATTAAGAATTAAGTTGCCTTATGATCCAGAAACTTTATTTAGTGGCATCTACCCCAAACTATTCAGCAAAGACATTTGCACTCGTTGGGTTATTGCAGCACTAATTATAATAGCCAAAATATGGGGACAACTCAAGTGTCTAAGAACAGATAACTAGATAAAGAAACTGTTGAATATATATGAAATGTAGCACTACTTAGATACAAATGAACTAAATTATGCAATTTTTATTAACTAAATAGATATGAAGAGTATCATGCTGAGTGAAGTCGGTCAGGAGAGGAAAAGAAATACTGCATGCATTATAAAGAAACGCATGAAAAATAAAAGGAAAACTACAAAGGCAACAGAGCCTGAAAACTTGTCTCTAGAATGGAACTCATCATGATAGAGTGTAACAGACACTAAAATTCAAAAGCAATAAAGTGGTTAGAAGTGGTAATTAGGAAACAAGTATAAAATGGTTTAAATATCACAAGCACGAATAAAGGATAAAGTCCTAAATAAAGACAGTGTGGGGTATTTGCAGAAAGAACAGTGTTAACTTCTGAAGAAAACTATTATTTGCCTCTTTACATAAATTAACTTTTGAAATTCAAATGACCTTCTCTAAGTAACTTTAATTCACAGGTTGATATGCAATGTGAAGTACAAATGTGCTCATCTTTTTTGAATCACTGTTAAAAAATCAAATACTCATTAAGCCTGCATGTTACTTTTACATAGTTCTTGATTTTAAAGAAGACTAATAATTCAGTATTATCAATGAAAAAGCATGTGTGTTTTAGAAATATCTATTTGGATGGCAATATATGAATTGTTTCTAAATACTAGGGTTATTTGATATACTTTGTAAAAGTGGCTTGGAAAATGTTATCCACATAAACTCTAAACTACCAAAAGCTATTTCTTGACAACTTTTACCTTGGTTACTTATATCCACTTGAATTTTATGCCTAGCTTTTCAAAAGTAAAATAAACTAAATTCTAGTTTATGAGATCTTTCTATGACATCTACAAAGAATTATTTTAGTAGTTTTCTACCTTTATTCTCATATTCGCAGGTACTTATTGAAGGGTGGCTCTGGGGTATATATACCTGGCTTTTGGGTTACACCTGGCTTACTCCTGTCTGTGTTAAGGGATCACTCCTGGAAAGAATATGTGGAGGTAGAACACATGTTTATTGTATGCAAAATAAGCTCCTTACTTACTGTACTATTTCTCTGGCCAAAATCTACTTTGTATCACTGTGATATGTGTTCAAGGACTTAAAGAAATGAAACTTCCTAAGTACCTAACAAATGTTTTATTTGTTTGGTATATTGAAGCACAATTTTTGAATAAGTGAAAGTATAATATCTATTTATCTGTCATTAATCTATATAATGAACAAATAATGAACCAAAATACATACTTTCATATGCTTATTCAGCTATAAATATAATAAATATTACAACTTCAATCAATCCCCAACTTTTGCTCAGCTCCTATACCTCATGGTCTTTGCTGGGAAGTTGAATCAGGTGGTGAACAGAAAAGATGGTAAGAGTATTTCAAACTACATTATTCAGTTAATGTTTAAAATAATAGTCTTGAACTATTAGTCTTCACAAAATATGTTTCATTTCCTCTAAATCTCACATACCAATTTTAAAAATATTATTTTAGATAGGTGATGAAAAAATGGGAAATAAAAAATGTGAGCCACTGTTGAGGGCTATAACAAGCAATTAGGTTTGTTGATACCAGCTCTTCAACAATATATAATTAATTTCCTTTAACTGCTCAGCTTCCCTGAGTCTCAAGATTTCTACATAATTCGGATTCTGACAAATAAGTAGCATAATGTTCCAGATCTCTTGATAAATCAATTTACATTTTAGGGTATTGAACTAGTCATTTATTTTATAATTATTATAATTACATCAATGTATTGCATTTATTGTACCAGGACTCGCTATTATTATAATCTCAAAACCATATACTAGAATTGACAGTGATAGACTATTCTTTCTAAAAATGACTAATTACTAGTTAGTTCCGGAATTCTCTATAAAGCAAGTTTCTTTAAATTCTCAAAGATTCAGATTTTAAGTAGAAAGATTGCATTTGCAAAGAAATAAAACCTCAAATTTCAAGCATTGATAAATATTTGCATTACATTTTTCACAATTTATTATTATTAAAATACAAAAAGAACTTGTGCTTTTAAGAATAGCTTTAGCAGATAAAGGTTCAATACTATTTGAACTAAAGCTTGCATCAATATTGTTTGAATTTTTCTTTCATCACCTGATGCAAGAATTATTTACTTAAAAGTATTTAAAAAAAACAACATAAAACCCTACCCAAAGAACACTAATTTGAACAGAAGCATGCACATATATGCTTATTTTAGTACCATTTATAATAGCCTAGATTTTAAAACAGCCATGTTCAACAATAATTAATAAATAAAGATGCAATATATACAATGTGGAATACTACTAAACAATATTAAAAGATAAAATTTTTGTCACAGCATGGATCAAACTGTAGGAGTTCATACTAATTGAATTAAGTCAGAAGGTAAAAGCAAATACCTAAATATGTTATTTGTATATGATATATAACTAAACAAATCAAGAAAAAGACAACATGCCATGCCAACAAATTAATCATAGGCTCTCACCACAGATTTGAGATTGTGGAAGTATGTGGTGTTGTGTGTAGATGTTTGACTTAAAATTGAGAGTATGTTTAATTAACTATGCAAGAGGAATATTGCCACGATGGTGTGAGTGTGGTATGCAATACTGTGCCCTTAAAACATATAAACCAGTGCTTCCTAAATTAAAAATTATATATTGAGTGAGAGAGATGTATAAAGCGAATATATTGACTTCTACATGACCATAAGATGTTTTAGTTGCTATGGGAGTACAAACTATTTAAAATCAAATAGTGTGGGTTTTTTTTTTCACTTTTATTTTTCTGTCTGATGGGTTATCAACGTATCTGGAGAAATTTTCAAAATGCTGATTTCTAGTCTTGACCTGGGCCTACTGAATTATAATTTCCAGAGACATAAATGACAGTGACTTCATTTTAGAATTTTTTTGTAAATTCCAGAAGTTTATTTCAGATAAACATAAAACTTTCTACTTATTTTTATCATAAAATTTACTTGAATACTAAATCTTTATGACATATAAAGAAAAAAATAAGAGAAATGTGTGATTTAATATTATTAGACAAGTCCCATAGATATGGAAAATCCATGATGCTGCTAACTAGTTTTACCTGTAGGTAAATTCATTATAGATTTGTGGTCGCATTTCTTCAATACTCTATTATGAAGTAGCAAAAATACTGTAACTGAGTAAATTCAGACTGTTTTACTTGTTAATTAAAAAATTAGAAAACTTGAGGGCCAGAGTGATAGCATAGTGGTAAGGTGTTTGCTTTGCATGCAGCTGACCCAGCAGGACCCGGTTTCAATCCTGGGCTTCCAATATAGAGTGATTTCTGAGCACAAAGATAGAAGTAACTCCTGATCGCTGCCAGGTATGGCCCCCAAACCAAGATAAATAAATAAATAAATGTAAAGAAATTAGGAAACGAGTTCAAACTTCCTGATTATTATTTTTATTTTTTATTTATTTATTTTTTAGTTTTTGGGCCACACCCGGCGGTGCTCAGGGGTTACTCCTGGCTGTCTGCTCAGAAATAGCTCCTGGCAGGCACGGGGGACCATATGGGGAACCGGGATTCGAACCAACCTTTGGTCCTGGATCAGCTGCTTGCAAGGCAAATGCCGCTGTTTTATCTCTCCGGGCCCCCTCCTGATTATTTTAAGAAAAGTAATGCTTTCTATATCTTGATTTCAAGAGAATTTAAGCATACAACCATAAGAGTTTGAAATATATGTGAAGGGGCCAGAGAGATAGCATGGAGGTAAGACATATGCCTTGCATACAAAAGTATGGTGATTCGAATCCCGGCATCCCATATGGTCTCCCGAGCCTGCCTGGAATAATTTTTGAGCGTAGAGCCAGGAGTAACCCCTGAGCGCTGCGGGGTGTGACCCAAAGACCATCAGGAGTGATTCCTGAGTTCAGACCCAAAAGTTATGCCAAGCACATCTGTGTGACTCCAAAAAAGTTTGGAGTGGGTTACCAGGGAACCACTTTGAATAGAATCATAAACACCTTCAGTACTCAGTATTACTCCATGGTTTATTGGGAACCTAGAATGATTTACCAAGTTTTCAAGTTGGTTAGCCAGAATATTTTCGCCTGACACTGTGCCAGCCCAGAGGATCTGGGGGCGGAATGTTTTGTTTGCAATCTCAGTTTGTGCATGAAACATTTCTTTTGGTGTAGATTTACATTTTTCAATATTCTTTAAAAAAATTTCCTGTGGTACACACAGGAAGATGGCTCTGCACTTAAGAATCACTCTTGGAAGAATTTGGGGGACCATATAGAGTGCCGGTATAAAATCTTTATTAGCTGTGTGCAAAACAAACAATCTATCTGCTATACTTTGCTCTGACCCCAGTTCCTTTATAATAAACTTGAAATCTGGGGATTAAGTTGATTTTATGAGATCTGTGAGCCATTCTATCAAATTAATTAACCTAACAAAGGGGTCAAAGGAATCTGATTAATGGCCAGTATAGCAGGAAAAAAGTAACAATTTAATTTGCATTTGAAATTTGTAGAGAATATTTTGTCTGGGATTGAGCTTTGAAACTATGGAATCTAATAATGTCCAGGTGTCAATATTGTCCATTAAATCAAATTAGAAGATATCAGGCTAGTGGTTGATGATTGTTCGTTGGTGGGAGGAAATCTTATACATAACTGTTACAAGTGTTTGAGTTGGTCAGATTGGTCTGTAAACTAAATATCTATACTGTAAGATATTGGACATGTTAACAATTTATATTTTGCTGCAATTACTTTGAAAGTAATTTTTAACAATTGTACATTTATAAAGCCTATTGTAGAAAACATCAGTATTTTTCTTTTTATCATTTGTGTTAGTTGAAAGAAAATATCTTACTTTATTTTTTTTTAATTTTTGGGGGGGGGTTTGGGCCACACCTGGTGACTCTCAGGGGTTACTCCTGGCTATGTGCTCAGAAGTCGCTCCTGGCTTGGTGGACCATACGGGAAACGGGGGGGATAGAACCGCGGTCCGTCCTAGACTAGCGCAGGCAAGGCAGGAAATATCTTACTTTAATGGAAAAAAATAGTCTACATATTTAGAATATGAGTATTCTCTCACTCATATGAGAACACTGCCCTTGCTTAGCTTCATTTTTTCTGTACTCGAAAGAGAAAAGCAAGAAGCTATGTTTTTTTATCCTTGGGCAGGCAACCAGGAGGAAATTTGCTCACTCAATTGAATTAAGATTCATATTTTATACATATCACTTCAAATTATAAACCAGACAGCATTCTCAGAGAATAAATGTAATAAAAGCTGCTTTTATCCGGAGTCAGACTTGAAACAATCTCAGTCATGTCTGCTTTCAGCCAGCCCCATAGAATCACTCTACTTTTGAAAGAGCATAAAAGCTATAAAATCTATTAAAAAAGTATGGGTAAAACATGTAACTGAAAATGGCCACTCAGTAGGAAAGATTGAGTTATGACCCCATCCTGCCAAAGCTACAACAGCTTCAACTTGTACCACAACTGCTGCTTTGACAATGGCCCTGCTTTACCACTCATCTACAGTTTTCTGCAGACATCAATATGAGGGAACTCCAGGCAGGTATACTAGTATTTGGTTTGACATCACCAGGACTTTTTGAAATGTGTGTGGGAACACTCATTAGGCCTTTTCATACTCTAGAACTTCTTGTAGCTAAAAAAGACACCCCACAAAAGCAACTGTATCAGCAATAGTACTTAGAATTCCTGGTGAATGAGTAAATGTGGTCTCACAATATCCCCAGTATTTTTAATGCCGTCTTCTTCCATAGATACACCAATTTAGATTCCAATGTGTATCTAAAGTCACTATAATGTTCAGAAACAAAAGAAATAGCAGAATAATCAACAAGAGCTTACTAACCCATCAGACAATGACTTAAAGACTTCATTGCAAGATACAATAATTTTCACAAATTTTCTTGTTGCTCTAATTTCTTCTTTTCTTTCATTTACTTGTTTTTAAATTTTATTTTATTGAAACAATAAAAATTTAAACAAAAATTGTTTCAATAAATTTGAAACAAAAAATGTGATCTACAGATTCTTTCATAGCTTTTTTTTATTTACTTCTTAAACAATTTCACTCCCACTAACTTGAAACAAATATTATGATCAACTATATCAGGTATATGATACATGGTCTTTAAATAAAGTAATTTATATATAAATGTATAAATAAATATATAAAATCCATATCCTTGTTTCTACACTACCATGAGACAGTCACTTATGCCCAATTGTTATCAGAGTTTTGTCTGTTTATTTAGAAATTTTCATTTTAGTCCTTGATTCTCTCCATCATATAAAGATACCCAGAGTACTGAGATTTCTGTTTAGCTGAGACTTTCTCTAGATGCCATAATCTCATGCCTGATACCAGAAGCAGTCTCAACTATTAACTGACAAAATAATCACTATTTTATATCATTAGTAATACCTCATATGTTCTAGTTTATACGTTCTAGTTTTCTAGAGTTCCTCAGTTAGTTCTAGTAGTCTACAATGGTAACTGACTTGATAACACATTCTTCCCTACATTACTTTTCTATTTCATTACTAAAATTTCTAGAGATCAGTTGATTTGATTTCAGGAAACCATAGCAAAGACTTTGTTCTGTTATATTAATAACCAGTTAATTATGAATGGATGTCATGTATTTCATCATTGATTATAAACAATTATGATAACTTTGACAACTTATCATGGTCTAACACTGCAACTGCTTGCTCTCTTGTGAAGAATTGTGGTATATATGTATATATATATATATTATATATGGAAGTGATACTTAAGAGTAGTATTGAAGACTATGAAAGAGGGCCATAATAAACATGTGATTGAATGAATATTAAGTAACATTCTACTGCATAGCAAAAGAAAACTAAAATGTTGATTGAACACACTGAACTCAGCAGAATACAAAGGCTTAAAGATTTCAATTCAGTAGCTAAGAGACATTTGTCACCTAGAGGAATATTTTACTAATCAGTCCTACAACTTTATAGTGAAAAGGCTAGACACATAGCTAAAATGTCATATGCTAAATTAAGTATGTTAATTATTGGATGTTGCCTGATGGATATGATGGATATATTTGATTAAAACCAAACCTCAAAATTGTTTTGGAATTGGACATTAAAAGTAAATGGCTCATAAGTCAATCTTCCCATAATATCTCATTACTTCCTGAGCAATAAGGAGAATCAAGTCTAGGTTAAGTCTCTGCATGACCTGGCTAGAAAAAAATATCTACTGATCCTTTAATAGAAAAGAGATTATGCCCCAAAGAGTTGTAGATTGTTGATAGCTACTCTGAAGTGAGAAAATATTTCCAATGATCCTGAATGGTATAGAATGTACAGGATGAAAAATATAGTGAATTAAGTACAAAGTTGAATGCAAGATCTGAAAAAAATCCAATTCAGAATAATATAAATTTAATGATTATTGATAAATAGAAATAAATAAATAGAAATGCATAATCTCTGTAAGTTTACAGAAAGAGGTTTAGAAGAAAGTTTATTCTTATCACATTTGAGATTATCTAAAAATAATGATTAAATCTATTACTTTGAGTATATTAAAATATAAATTTCAATACAGATATATTAGACATATGTTGCACTAATGTCTCTTAATAAAATATGTCCTCCATGGGGTCAGGATTGTTACATATGACCTGCTTATAGTGTTGGAGAAAACTCTGAGCATGGTTAATTGATAGGTCATTGAATTGAATTTTTAGGTTCTAAAATTGCTATACTATAATCTCACTAAGTGATAGTTTTTAAAGATAATGAATAGGAATCTCCTACCTGTGTATAGAAATATTGGCAGTAAATCTGCCATCAAGTGTGTGGGGTAGAATTGGTAAGAACACATATCGATAGTGACAAATAACTTGATTAGCAGTTAGGGACTTTGAAAAATAAAAAACTATAACAGGACATAATAATTTTTGGAGAAAAATAATTACAAGGATTAAGCACATTATATGTATTTGCATTATTTCATTGACTTCTGCAATAAAAATAATGTACTACCAAATGTAAAGAATCCCCTGTCTAGTAGAATAAAATGTTTTATTTCCCTTGGAGCTTACACTTTTTTTAATGAGCAAGGTATGATTAGTCATTATGGATATCTATTATATATGCATGGATTATATATTTTAGGGGACTGATCTAGCAACTGGTTTTGTTGAGTTACTGACATTTTGTAATCAAAAACCAGAACTAACTTTATATGATATCATCTTTTGAGGAATCTGTGTGTTGGATATAATTCTCCTTTTCCTTCCTAAAAGGACAATTATTTTTTATCACTGCTAGGATTGATCAATATTTAGGATATATTTTTCTTTTCAGTCACTTAACCAAACTACCCAATTATTCTTCAGATCATGATAAATGTATTATTATAGAAGCTTTTATAATGCCTTATAAAGATAAAATGTTGATAACTGTTCATAGTAAGAATTCTCTTTTCATTAATATAAACCATGAGGTTTAATTTCTATGGCAAGCTCCACCCACCCTTAGCAAGTAGTTGAGTTAGCTGAGAGATAATTATTAAGAATACATTTTCCAAGTGCATTTGGAAAATATACAGGAGAGCATATAAAGTGCTTGCCTTGCTTGTGACTACCTTGGTACTATATCTGATTGCCAGAGTACATTTAGGAAAAATCCCTGAATACAGAGGCAATTGTAAATTCCAAGAACTAGCTATGTGACCCTTTCTCCCCCTCCCCAAAAGGGTACATGCAATCATTATCAAACCCCATTGACAATTAGCAAGCAAATCATATCCCTATAGATAAAAAGTACCTTAAAAACTTTTTTCTTGAACCTCTGTTTGCTGACTAGGCCCAATTAAACAAATGTTCTCAGCCCTTCTTCATAGAGCATCATATACAATGGGGACAGAGCTAAGAAGGCTGCCTGAAGAAAGCATCAAAGCATCAGCAGTAATGATGTTATCTGAATTGAGATCAGAATATGAACACAGAAAAGTGTGAAAGTTTGAGAAAATACAAATATAACAGAGTTAAAGCAACACAATAGCTAAACTAAAAATACAAAAGAATTCAAAAGCAGAGATGAAGAAACAAAAATAAAATCAGTGAACTAGATAGTAAAGTAATGCAAAAAATAATTGGGAAGTGGGAAGCTGTGCTGGACCACACTGGCAGAGGTCAGGGTTTACTCCAGGCTCTGGTCTCACTTATTGCCTCTTTGGAAGAACTCAAGGGACTATGTGAGATGCCCGCAATAGAGCCTTAGGTTGACTGCCAACAAGATAAGCATCTTTTTTTTTTTTTTTGGTTTTTGGTTTTTGGGTCACATCCGGCAGTGCTCAGGGGTTACTCCTGGCTCCATGCTCAGAAATTGCTCCTGGCAGGCACGGGGGGACCATATGGGGCACCGGGATTCGAACTGATGACCTTTTGCATGAAAGGCAAACGCCTTACCTCCATGCTATCTCCCGGGCCCCAAAGATAAGCATCTTAACCGGTTTACTATGTCATGGAACTCAAAAGCAATTATGAGAGTGTTTTTCATATAAAGGCATGGGGAAGTGTGGGGCTGGAGTAATAGTACAGTAGGTATATCACTTATGCATACAGTCAACCCAGTTTTGATTCACAGCATCTCATAATAATCCCCAAGTATGATCAGGAAGCATTTCTGAGTGCAGGGCCAGGAATAACCCCTATATATCATTAGGTGTAAGTAAAAACAAATTACAATATATGGGGAAGTAAGATAACTATAGGTTATAGAATAGACCCATCATCGTAGTTTTTTTCCTAGTGTTCAATAAAATTTTGAAATTATATTCTTAAAATAATTTTAAGAAGGTGCTGGTGAGATAGCATGGAGGTAAGGTGTTTGCCTTTCATGCAGGTCATTGGTTCGAATCCTGACATCCCATAGGGTCCCCCCGAGCCTGCCAGGAGCAATATCTGAGCCTGGAGCCAGGAGTAACCCCTGAGCGCTGCTGGGTGTGACCCAAGAAACAAACAAAAATAGTATTATTAATAATAATTTTAAGAAAAGTAACATTATATTTATATCATGAGTAGTATGACTTTATGTTATCATTTTAACAGCACCAAGGAAAAAGTTAGAATAATAGAAACAATACAATAAGCATATGAAGAGCAATATGAATTAGATATATGTAAATATAAAATCTGAATGAAGTATCCAAACAGGTTTTACTTATATTCTTTGAAATAATGCTCTATAATTATTATTTTTAACTTTTTTGCTATACAACATTGTTGTCTTTAATGGCAATGATGGTAATGTAATATTCTTAGCCACACATATCAGGATTTCAAAGAAAGAAAATTTTCAACGAAATCCTGTGGTTTTGTCTTTTATATTTAATAATTTATTAATATCTTCTCAGGGAATAACAAGACAAGCAAAGGAAACTGTTATTCCCTCTGGGGAAATAAGGAAGGGATAACTAGTGAAGTTCAGAAGTTATGGAAAAACGATTTCCACAAACATTTGAAAAATAAAAATGCTTTGCATTGCAGATTTTTTATATTAACATAAAATGCATCATATACTAATTTAGTGTTTTACAAACTTCGAGAGGCAGCTTCCATATACTATTTTATTCAATCTTCTCCATTTCTTTGAATGATAGGCAAGTATCATTCTACCTTATAAGGATACCTTTAACTATTTACACCCACAAAACAATATGAAGTCTTTAATTTATTGTACTGCATCCTCCACTGCTTCCTCCCACACTTCTTAGGAATTTTATTAGCTTCCTACAGCCTTACCACTCTGATTGTATGTCTCAATTTTGCATGTCTAGATCTATTGAAAGCACTTACATTTATCAAAATAATTTTTCTATAACCAAGTATAAACTACACTTTCCACAATTCTTGCAATCAAATGATGCGATTTAACCCTACAACTTTTTGCAATTAGTAAAAGATAACCAAGATCAAGGGATGAATAAAGCACTAGAATAATATTAAAATAATTTTGAGTACAGAGGAGACACTCTGGCAACCCTAGACATGTTGTTAATTTAAGTTGAAGACATAATTTGTCAGAGGAATTCATCTATGTGTCCATGAGGGCCAATAGAATGCAAGGAATGAAATGAACAAAATTTTCCAAAATCTCTTCAATTTTCCAAAATCTATTTTTCAAAATTTCCTTAATATTCTCTTAGTATTCTTTATATCTGCCTAACCTGATATAAATAATATGGTGGAGGATTCTAAAGACATGGGTTTTTTCATTACCACTTAGAAGACTGCCACTGAAATGAAGTGGTTGACAAGTAGAAAAAAATATGTCTCAAATACTCTTGGCACCAGACTATAGCAAGAGAATGAAAGAAACTGAGTGAAGGAAGAGAAACACAAATATAAAATAATGGGTCGAGGGACCAAAATGTCTCAGGTGCATTGATGATGTTAAAATGACAGAACTAAATATCCAAGCCAAAGTCGACAGCAACGAAATCAAGTCTATGACTTAATAGATGGCTTCTGAAAAAAATAAACATGAAATAGCATGCTATTCTAATTATTATTCACCAAAAATAGACACTAATGGCTCTTATCTAAAAGTAAGGTATTAGGTCAAACTTTGAAAAATTTCAATTCTTTGTAAAATTAAAATTTATTCTTTTCCTGTTGTTTTAACTTACATATATTTAAATATTTACAAAGAATCCTTATGTGTTTTTATAATTTAGAACAATTATTTCAATTTGTAGGGGATAAATTGGCATTCAAAGGAGATGACTGGTTTTTCTAAGACTATGAGTTTGGTAAGAAAAGACGGGGTGTTTAGAATTTGAAGATAAATTCCTTCCACTTGTGGGTGGTATGATAACTCAAAAGGTTGGAGTGCAGGGTTTGTTCACAGTACCACATGATCACTCAAGAACCACAAGCAAAGGAAGCATGGAATTAGGAGTAGCCGCAGGCACTGACAAGCATGGTTCCCCTCCAAACAGCAACAATAAATAAATACAATTTCTTTCTTTTTTTTCTTTTTCTTTTTTTTTTTTTTTTGGTTTTTGGGTCACACCCGGTAGTGCTCAGGGGTTACTCCTGGCTCCATGCTCAGAAATCGCTCCTGGCAGGCACGGGGGACCATATGGGGCACCGGGATTCGAACCAATGACCTTTTGCATGAAAGGCAAACGCCTTACCTCCATGCTATCTCCCGGGTCCCATAAATACAAATTCTACCATTCTAATAAATGCATCATTTACATATGAATTTGCAAAGTCAATTTTACTTATAATTGACAATATTTGTAAAGTACTTGTTGGAAACTTAATTTTGAGTGGGAATTAAAGTTGAATATTCAGAGAATTGGTAATATATAACTTTTATTCTATTTCTAAATTCCACTACAATAGAATAATACATTTTGTGCTTTTACTTACAGTAGGTATTATATGGACTGCAAAGCCTATGTTAAAACAATTTAAAATTGGTTAAATAATTATTAACTCAGAGATATAAAATATGATAATATTTTTCTCATTTCTGGTATGCATTGACTTAGTAGTAGTGAAAAAAATCTGATAAATTACATTGGGTTACAGCACTCATTTTAAAAGTTAAAAATTACTTATATACTTTTGAAAGACATTAAATATAGGCATGTTTTCGTTATTCTTCCCCTGAGTAGCTTAAAAGGTCTGTTTTCATTCTATCTTACTTTGAAATAATAAATTTCTGCTCTGAAGTTTAGGCAAGTTTAGTTATGCAATGCGTCTTAATGCCTATTCTAAAACACATTTCCAGGCTAACCAGATGTTAACACTCTCACGCATTTATGCTTTATGACACTTGTAGTGATATGTGGTTCCAAAGCTAAGATTTAAATATTTATTCTTAATTTTTAAAAAAAACAGATGTTCTTTGAATGGTTGTCAGAAATTTTTCAAAATAAGAGTAGGATTTTACAAAAAAAAAAGCATGCTTCTGGAGTTAAGATGCTGAATAGTATCACTTTCATTATTAATAATATCATCATTTTATCAGAAATAATCACTAGTTCATTAGCCTATGTGATAATATTCATTAAATACTGTGTTCTGGCCCGGAGAGATAGCTCAGCGGCGGTTGCCTTGCAAGCAGCCGATCCAGGACCTAAGGTGTTTGGTTCTAATCTTGGTGTCCCATATGGTCCCCAGTGCCTGCCAGGAGCTATTCAT